>PVJO010019815.1:0-33376 GCA_004026905.1 Hystrix cristata
TGGACTCATCTTTCTCCTCTGTGTATGCTGGTTCCTGCTCCACCTTTGGGGATACTAGAAGGACTCTGGGATACAGAGCGGTGCCATTCAGGAGAACTCTGGGCCATGATGGAAACACTCTCCATCTGTGCCATCCAAGACGCCAGCCATGGTGCCTCCTGAGCACTGAAATATGGACACTATGACTGAGCAACTGCATGTTCAATTCCATCTCATTTTAAGCGATTACATTTTTATGTAAATAGTCTCTCTCACACACACACACACACACACACACACACACACACACACATACACACACACACCCCTCATGCCTTTGTTCCTGGCCAGTACAGACCCAGTGAATACAGAAAGCCGGGTACATGGCAGGACTCAATAACCCCACATTTGGTCCTTCTCTTCTCCTGCTTTTGCAAGGCTTTTGTAGAACCAGTAGTTTCTTAGAGGCCTTCAGCTCTCCTTTGACTTGCCAGAGGCTAAATGCTTTCAGAGAAGAGACATATTTGATCAGACACTGGACCAGGCTAACTGTGATGTCCTGTGTCATCACATGGTCCATTTGTCCAACAAGTGACCAGTGCAGAAAGGTCCGGGCTGAGGGGCTCACTGCAGGCCTGCTCGGGCTGAAGCTTCCAGCCCACAGGCTGCTCCCTGAGCTACCCAGGGGGCAGTGCAGCAGGCTCTTTGACTCCAGAAAGAAACAGGAGGGTCCTACGGGCTAGGAATCAGGTGACAGGTCAGCCTGGTTTCCACCTCTCTTCCATCTGGCTAAAGCTGCTTTCAGAAAAGCTCCTGAATGGACCACAGCCCAGCTCTGGGGGCTCCAGAGCTGTTTGAGGTCTGTCTGAAGGCTTTAGCTGGGAATAGGATGTTGGGAGTTAGGAGCAGAGAGCAGACTAATTTTGAACAATCAAGACCAGACCCACGTCCTTTTCTGGAGCTCAGCCCCAGCAACGAAGGCTGAGTGTTATGGAGCGATCCGTCTGACAACATGATTTTTACACTTGGCTATGGGAATGGTGATCCTGGTCAGTTTCCACAAAGGAGACGCGAAATTGTTTGAGACATGCCTACTGTGTATCAGACACATTACTGCAAGCATGATAAATGCCCTTCTCAGAATCAACACAAAGTCTTCTTCCAAATGGCCTCAAGGGCCCCTCCAGGACGGCCCTGGACAGCCTCTGGCCTCACCTTTACTTTGCTTTCCTTTACTCTGCTCCCTGCAGCTGCATGGCTAGTATGTGTGTCTGATTCACGTGGCTTAACTCCCATCTCAGGACCTTTATACATACTTTTCCCTCTGATAGCCACTCTTTGCATCTTCAGTCTTTGCTCAACTATCAGCTTCCCAGTCAAGCTTTCCCAAACCATCCCTCCCAATTGAAAATTGGGACTCCCCACCAGTGACTCCTCATCTCCCTTTCCTGAGTGCAGTTCTTCATCTCGTGTCTCACTTGTTTGTGTGTGCGTGTGGTACTGGAAATTGAATCTAGTGCCTTCACACTAAGCTACATCCCTAGCCCATATATATATGGAGCCTCGTTAAGTCACTAAGTCACTCAGGCTGGGCTTAGACTCATGACCTGCCTGCCTCGACCTCCCAGAGTGCTGGGGTTACAGGCCTGTGGGCCAACATAGCTGGCTGGACCCTCACTTTTTAATACATCATGGATTTTTGTTTATTTGCCCCCCCCCCCAAAATAGGCTCCAAGAGGGTTAGAGTTAGGAGTTTCACCTCCTTTTTCCTCTGTGTGATGGGTTTTCAGTGCTGATCACACAGAAGAGCGCAAGAAACATTTGTTGAATGAATAAATTCTTTCTCTCTAAGCCTCCTGATTGACTCTGAATGGTCAGCTTTACAGATGAGGCAAGTGGGTAAAGTTCCCCAGCTGATAAGCAGGAGAGATGCTTTTGTGAATTCACCCAACCAGCGGTTTTTGAGCTCTCTCTGTGTCCTCAGGGCGGGGTGATGACACAGACAAGAGCTCTGAGAAGGGGATTTGAGACCTCTTGACTCCTACGACTCACAGGTGTGAAGTCCAATCCGTCCCCCCAAGTCCTCAAGGTTCTACTTCGTGACTCTGTCTCCTGAGTTCTGGCCGGCATGATGACCTCCTAGGAAACTCACTCTGCCCTTGTCCTTGAAGACAGGAGCAGGCTCTGATCCACGAGTCCTAAGGAGAGGCTTGATGCTTAGCCCATGGAGGTGCTTGCAAATATCTCCTTTTCTTCATTTCTTCCTACATTAGCCTCAGACACCATGACACCCACGACACGAGAGTTTGTGTGGATGGAAGCAACTCGGGAGAGACCTGAGCAAAGCTTGTCTCAGACATTTGGAAAAGTGGTGGGTGCAGAAGCAGCCCGAAGACTATGGCTCAAAGGCAAACTGACCTCCCGTGAGGATCGCAAAAGCTCCCTCCCAGTTTGGCTTGCAGCGGTGTCCTGGCTAATCTCAAATAATGAAAACTTCGGAAAGAGCAGATTGCGGTGATATGAGGGTCGGCCCCAGTGAAGCAATAACTTGAAGGGGAACTGAAATTCAGCAAACACCAGTCTTCCAAGTCCTCGGATGTGGCCTCCCCCACCAGTTACCTCCCCCCAGCTTCTGCTGCTCTTGTCCTATTGGCGCTCACTGGAAATGGCTTGGGGGTGACTCAACAGAGAGCCCGAAATAAAACCCTGCCAAGAGGAGCTTGACTCACCCACATGACTAGTTATTGGGTCAACCCAAGGAGGCAGAGCTTGTCGCTTCTCAAAAGTTTCCTTCCCCAGGGGGCCACCTGGCAAAGGCGTATTTGGAAAGTTTCTGTGGGGGGAAAGGAGTGGGATCAGGTGGGGAAATGACACTGAATGATGGTTGACTTCACGTCCTTTCTCTTTGGTCTGAGATTAGAAATTATCTGCTGACAGTCACAGTGAGCCAACAGGGACAAGGAACAAGCTGGTGTCCTGCACCAAGAGTTCCTCAGACATTTCCCCAATATGGAGCGCTCTGCGTGCAGAGGGGTGCTTGGCTCTGAGATTTCTGGATACACAGAGGTCCTGACTAGAGTTCAGCCTGCCTGCACTTCAGCTCACTCACAAGCAGCCAGAGGGTTCTTGCAAGGGCACACATCCAGCTCCCTGGAGAGCTGAACATATCTAAACAGCAAAACTGAAGTGGGGCTGGGGAGTTATGAGGCACAGAAAGACAGGGCCTCCTGCCCACAGCCTCATGGTCTGGGGCCACCTTCCATTCCTCTTACTTGGCCATCTCACACCAGGAACTTCTGAGGTTTGTTTTCATCTTTTCCAAAGTGAATACCAGATCCAGAGTGAGAGTTGTTACTTCTCACTCTCCTGTCTGAGTGAACTCTGGAATGGATCTCCCCACTTCTGGCCCTCCCAGCCCCTCTTGCCACAATTCATTCTCTACAGAAAAGCCACAGTCATTTTCTTGCACCTTCTTCACCCCTCCAAGGGGTTCTCATAGGTTCTGATTGACCATTGCTACCGAACCCTCTTCCTCCACACGTGGCGGCACAAAACAAGTGCTATTTTATTCTAGATTCCAGTTTGTGGGCCAGGAACACAGACAGGGGTCTGCTGAATGGGTGTCCTGTTTTGTGCCACATCAGCTGAGGTCACATTGGCACTCAGGTTGGGGAGAATCTGCGCTGAGAATCCTGCTTTGCCCTGAAGCCTGGTTTGGAGACTCCGAGATCACTTTGCTCACAGGTTTGCTGTTTCACTGGAGATGCCTGAAGGGCTGGGCTCAGCTGGAGTTGTTGACGGGAGCACCTATGTGTTGCCTCTCCAGCATGTAGTTCTTGGGAGAGTCAGGTTTCTTACGTAGCAGCTTAGGGCCCCCAGAAGGAGGGTTTCAAACAAGAAGCAAGGTTGACCCTTCCTTGAGATCAAGTAGAAAACCAGCATAGCATCACCTCTGCCATATTGTATTGGACAAACGAGTCCCAGAGCCTGTCACATTCAAGAGTAGACGCCACCTCTTGATGACAAGAAATTATGCCTCCTCTTGTGTTTGCTATATTCTAGCACTCAGAAAGACATCACTTTTCTGGCTGACCAACAAGACCCTCATGACCCAGTTCCTGACTGCCTGTACCACATTAACCTTCCCAAATCACCCTTGAACTACAATGGACTCCTTCCCGTTCAACAAACACACCAAGCTGTCCACTCTTAACCTCACAAACTTCATACCTGCCATTCTCTCTCTCTGGGATGTCTTCCCCTAAACCCCTCCCATGGCTAGCTCCTCCACAGCCCTCAGGTCTCAGTTCATGTCTCTTTCTTATGCTGCATCCCCTCAGTAGCAGATTCTTCCAGTAAACCCCTGGACTAGCCAATCACCAGGCAGTCTAGAATGTTCTAGAAGACCAGTAGCCTCCCTTTAGAGACTGAAAGTAAGAATCAGCACTGAGCTCTGGGAGGCAGGACACATGCTGTTGTTGGATGGGATGACTCTCGACTCTTTATGTAGGTAGTTGTTTGCTCCTCAAGCCTCACTGTTTCTCATCCATTAAACAAGGATAAGTGGTGTTCACTTAAGAGTGTCATCAAAAAGAAAATGAGTTTGCACAAATGTAAGCATCACACAGAGTCACTGGACATGGCAGAGTTTCCATAAATATTACTTAAAAGAGAGAACAACGTTTTCCCCTCCCCTCCGTGCAAGACCAGTTTCAGGCTATAATTTCCATGTTACTAGACATTCTGGTCTGGCCTCTGGGTTCCAGATGTTTTTCGTGTTTAATTTGAGAGTGGTAATCTTGGCCAGCCCAGGTCACGGAATTAGCAGCGTGCCATTCCTGATGGGGAGGGTGAGCATGGGGGACTTGTTCAGAGCAAACAAGCACAGGAGCCATAGGAACAAACACATAACAGGCAAGAGAGATTTTTTAATAATAGATGTTAAGAAATGAGTCCAAACAAGGGCAATATACCCACTGACTAGGGATAAGTGTAATGTCTATCGTGGGCTGTGATATATGTCTGCTCTGAGACCAGCTCAACAAAAGGCCAAATTTTCTTAAAAGCATGTTAAAATATTAATAGATAGCTGAAACAGTTTTCTTGCAACTGCTGCCAGTCTTGGGGAAGATTACATCAGCCTGGAAAGAACGAAGAGAGACGCTATAATGTCTTAGCTGCGGTGACTAGCCTGGGGCGACTCAGAAGCCACTTCGAAGGGGCAGGCTGCGGTCTGGAGGGGGAGCCCCGCAAGCAGCCTCCGTGTGAATCAGATGTACGGAGAATTTCATGGCTGACCTCAGGGGCTGTGATTCACTACCTCTGGCAGTCTCTGCCATCCTTTACGTGGTCTACAGAGGCTCACTGCTTTGGCTCCAACCGCCCCCCACCCCCAGCCTCTTCTCCCATTTGGCCCCTCTCAGCCCCACATCCACCGATTTCCTTTCAGACTCTCATTCACCTCCTTCCCTCCTGTTGCAGGGTTGTCACCCCACTCTTGCTTCTTTCTAGTACGTTCCTTCCTCCCCTGCTTAGCTCTCTTAGCTGTCACCTACTTCTCTACATCTTCATTGGGGGGTCACACCATTTCCAGCCATTTCTTATAGGTCACACCCCTATAAGATGTGTGTGGGTTCCCTACAGCCACCCATTTCTCATTCTCTTATTAACAGCCTACATGTATTAATCAGCATTCCACTGCTGGGACAAATTGCCTGATGTACACAACTGAAGGAGGAAAGCTTTGTTTTGGTTCATGGTACTGGTCCATGCTCTGCTGGCCCCAAGGCAGAAACATGGCGGAAGGGCATAGCAGAAGAAAGGTGCTCACCTCATGGCTTCCAGGAAGCAGAGAGTGGGAGAGGAGCCTGAGAAGAAGGCCTGAAAGACTAGATATAGTTCCCACGGTCACACCTCCACGCCCCACCAGATACTCAGAAGTATGTTTCGCCAATCTCATAGGCATTGCTCCAGTCACCAAAGTGGACAACAAATGTGAACTGTCACAATGAGCAGAAGTGGTTATGGGCTATCTCTAGCCCTGTATAAACTCTGTGTAGGCAGGAATTGCATGTACCAGCAGCACCTATGAGAGTACAGAACTAATAAATAACTGGAAAAAAAAAGATTAAATCCCAAAAAATTGCCCAACACAGCAAGAGAATCTGGCAAATTCTCACAATTCCAAGAGGTGGGAGGATCCATTGTGATGTCTTAATAACCATACTGACTTGATCCACCAATCAACCTTCAGTCTCCTTCTCTGCCTTTGCAGTGAAAACATATTTTTAAAAGGGAAAATTATGCAACATGCAGAAAGTCACTGGGATCTCTGACCTAAAGGCAATGGACACATCGGTGCCTATTTAACGAATGCACTCATCCATGCCTTGGAGTGTTCTTTACTCACCAGCTGTCCTCCTATCTTCCCCAAACTCCGTAAATCTGCTGGGATTAATGGCACTCCCCAAACCCTGAACTTCAGTGTTGTCCTTGGCTCTTCCCGCTTCTCATCCCCTCTGCAGGTTGGTCACCGAGCTCTGCTGAATTCCCCACAGACTCTAGCACCAGCCCCTTCTCTGTCCTTTCCCCTGCCCCTGCCCCTTCTCTCCAGGATAGCGCAACTGTGGCGACAGCCTTCTTCTTTCATCTTACTTACTTCATGCAAGAGCCCCTGCTGGTGTATCCTCTTCTGGTGACAC
Source organism: Hystrix cristata (assembly GCA_004026905.1). Taxonomy (NCBI): domain Eukaryota; kingdom Metazoa; phylum Chordata; class Mammalia; order Rodentia; family Hystricidae; genus Hystrix; species Hystrix cristata. Next base: position 6,681 of record PVJO010019815.1, read on the forward strand.
CTGGTAATATTTCTAAGTTACAAAGCTTCCGTTCAGCAGGAGTTTATTGATGGTGCTATTACAGGATGGCCACTGTGAAGGCACAGGGGGTATAAAGCTGCTCACAGCTCTCAGGGGAGACAGATGTGTAGCCAATGGCAGGTTTCTAGCATGAAGGGAGTGACAGATTCCGTAGAGCAGTAAGCAAGCCAAGTGATGTGGGAAGTGGGAAGAGGTCATTTGTTTCCTTCCTCTCTTCCTCCCTGCTTCTCTCTCATTCAGAAAATACTGTCCAGTGACAGACCCTATAGACAAGATGTGACAGACAGTAGGAGCAGGGTGTGGAAACAGACAGGGTATGGAATCCTCCCTAAGAGAGCTGAGTTTAGTGTGCATGTGTGCACATGCACGTGTATGTGCACACTGCCCCATGTCCACACTTGTAAACCAGGTACTAGCAGCGCCGGTGCTGGGGACTCCTTTATCCACAAGGCCAAGACAGGGAGCTCTTAGTGAGCCTTTAAAGAACGAATGAAGGAATGAATGAAGGGACAGGATCTAGTGTGAAAAATTAATCAACATTTTCAGAAGAATCTACTTACATCCACAGGAGAGTTTTGATGCCTCAACTTTGGCAGAAAACTCCCTGTGGTCCACAGGCAGGGATCTCTAGTGCTCTGCCTGCACAGGAGAGTTGGCAGGATTGATTCTGTCCCGCTAAAAAGAGAGAATCCCTCCTCCCCTCCCCAAGTCTACTCTCTTGTTCTCTGTCATGCACCTCCTTGGTGCCCAGGCCATTTGTAGGGAGGCTCCTTCACTTTGCTCTGCAGAAGACGGGGAGTTTGGCCTCACTGAAGCCACATTCACTCCATGTTCTTTCTCAGAACACAAGGCAACCACGATAATGAAGATGGTGGTGATGATGATGGAGGTGACGATGGCACCTGCTATTTACTGCACATCTACCATGTGCTAGGCAGAGTGCCAGGCACCTGATTCTTGTATTCTAGCCCAACAGGAATCATATACTTCCTCAAGGGAGAGGCCATTGAAGTTCAGAGACTTAAGAAAACATTTGCTATGCAGTATCTTGTATCTCAAGGAAAGAAATCCCCTCTTCCTCTGCTCTGGTACATTTTGTCACATCCTGGTTCACTCCCATGGTTTTCAGCCACTGAACTCAGAATGCATTTGGAACCACACAACATGGTAGAAAGACCAAAGACTTCAAAAGTGATCACATAAACATAGATAGAGTCAGAGTATCAAACCCCAGGTCGGAGGTGTGAGTGGGGAGAAATGTAGGTTAACAGTAAGTCCTTCAGAACAGAAAACAAGGCCGGCCTATAATTCGGTTTTTGTATCCTGAGACACCTATCAGTAGATTTCTTCCAAAATGTTTACATTACCTGGGAGAACAGTGAAGAAGCGTCACTCTAAGTATTATTGAAGAGAGGGGGAAAGAGCAAAATCAGAGCGAGAGAAGTGTTGCTCCTTCAAATGTATTAGGATTTTAGTTCTATTTTGGTTTCGTTTAGCTGGTCACATACCTTCTGTACGTATTTGCATTCTTTAATTTTATTCTAAGTTTCTTCCATATTATTGCACAAAAAATAGCTTAGCTTTTATTTTGATCTGGATTTCTTGGTTCTGCTCTGCTTTTGCCTTTGGCAAATGAAATTTTAAATGTTTTTAAAGCTTATGTTTTTATTGCAAAAGTTTCTACCTTATGACTTAGGAATCACTCAAATAGAAATATTCATCAAAAAGGCATGTGCAGGGCTGGGCATGGTGGTGCACGCCTCAGGAGACTGAGGCAGGAGGATCGCTGTGTGTTCAAGGCCAGCCTGGGCTACATAGTGAGTTCAAGGACAGCCTGCACTATATAGTGAGACCCTGTCTCAAAAAACAAAACAAAACAAAAAAGCAAACAAAAGCCATGTGGAGGAACATTGGTAGCAACACCACAAGTAGACTTGCCCTGAAAAGAGAAAGCAATACAATGCTATCCTCAGAAAATGAAATACCATACAACAAGGCCAGTGAATGTAGTAGAAAAGATTTGTGGTTGAATTTCAGAAGTATGATAGTACATAAAAGAAGCCACTAGAAAAAAAAACCAGTTAAATTGTGATTCCATTATTATGAACTCAAAACCAAACTGTTCTGGGGTTTTTTGGTTTGGGACATTAAAGTTCACTCATACTATTAACTGCTCAGCTATGATTTGAGCATATTTTGTATGTGTGTTACACTTTAATAATGATTGTAATGAAAAATAATTACACATCAATGAAAGCAGAAAGACTTGTAAGCAGAATGAAGGAATAAATACCCATAATCTGACTACCTAGAGTTGACCACTATAAATATTTATATTTATCTCTTTTAAGATTTTCATGTTTTTAAAAAATCCATATACCTCATAATCACATTGTTTTAGTAGCTGCATAAATCAAGTAAAAAGCAAACTAAATGAATACACACTAATAATTTACCTCTTATTGTTGGGTATTTAGATTATGGTTGTTGGTGTTATAAACACTGTGATAACAAATAGTTATTTCTCAAAAGGAATTTCCTGAAATAACCTTATTTCATCAGTTTAGAGTCTCAAAAATGGAATCACTGGTTCAGCACATATATATTTCATTCAGTGCTACTTTAAAGCCAAGATCTGTTTCTATTTGGATTACAGTAATAATAAAATGGGACCTTCTTTCAGGACAATTACCCTATTTTTGTTTCATAAAATAAAATTTGTTGGGGATTTAGCTCAAGTGGTACAGCACTTGCCTAGCAAGTGCAAGGCCCAAAATCAATCCCTGGGACCCCATAAAATAAAACTTTATCTTTGCCATTAGGCCTAACCTTTTTGAAAAGCAGATTTTGCTTGGAAAAAAGTGGAATTATTGGTAGTAATTTTCAGGTGATTTGAGTAACATCTTCTCTAGATTATGGATATTGGCATAAGAACTTTCTCTAATCTCCGTAAAGGTAAAGAGCTCTCATTTAGCCTGTCAGCTCTGTTAGATTGGTGGTGTCTGCCTGAAGGACTGTGCTGAGATCCCTTATGTCCTGATCCATTAGTGATGCCTGCCAGGTTGCTGCAATGGGAACACCAAGATGCTGGCTATGTGTGCCTACCCTCGTCTACAGCATAGTGACAACACACTTGGCTTATGTGTCTGTCCTTGCATTTGTGCTCCATTTGCCAGTGTGGAACTGCCTGGCAAAAATATTTCTCACATCTGGGCAGGGAAAGCGGGTATAGATGCAAAAGTAACACGCTTCTTGATGTAGTTAAATGCAAACACACATATACACATTAGTAAGAATTGCTTTTAAATATAAATAGACTATCTGAAGTTGGAAAATCCTTTGAAATTATGTTAATTTTTCTCTGATTTTGCAGCTAAACTTTGTCAAGTTTTAGCATCTTTTTGCTAATCACATTATTCATCTTGGGCATAAGGAACAGATCACTTGAGTAAATAAAACAAATCAGAAGACTGAATCTTATCCATATCTTCCTGCTTCATTTTGGAGGATAGAGAGGGAGGAGGGAGAAAGGCCACTACCACTTGGTTGGAACGGATGGACAGGACTATGGTCAAAGATCAGCTACTTCAAGCTGTTTGCCTCCGGGCTGAGGAGGCCTTTGTCCATTCAGCTGGCAAATGCCTTGCTGAGGTCCCAGTGAATGGCAGGAATAAGTTTTGTGGGGTCCAAAGTTGTCTCTGGGTACAGTTCAAGTCTATCAAAGAGAAGTTCACAGTCTCCAAGCTTTTGGGAAAAACTGAAGGAAAAACAAACATATTTTATTCCCAGACCTAGGAATCCAGGGTGTCTGTCATCAAAACCCTGAATATGTACAGTACTTTCTAGTCATGCAACTCTTTGGACCAATCAATCACTCTATTTTCTTACTACTTAATTATTATATTTGGTCATGGCACATATCTTTTAAAAATTCTAGTTCTAAAGTGGTAAGATTTAAATTGGATTATTTTTTCCAGTAGAGCTTCATTTGAATCTCTACTTATGGATGGGTTATCCTCAGTCTCCTTGTCTGTAAGACAAAATAGTACTACCCACCTCGAGGGTAGCTGTGGGCATCAAGAAGGATGATAATTATAATAGCGGTAACATATAATAGCAATAATATTAACAATAGTAGTAGTAGCTTGTCCTAAATGCTTCTTAGAGTGAAATCATGCTAAACATGACCTCATTTAATTCTTCCAATACCATGCAAAAGAGGTATGATTATTTTTATTTTACAGAAGAAGAAATAAAAACTCAGCTGGGTTAAGTAATTGTTTCATGGTTACCTGGCTAGCTAGACTATTTCTCCTCCTTGAATCAAGAGTTGTGATATATTATTCCCATCCTCACATTTAATGATACTTGCATCTCAGTAGTACACCTGGAACAGAATAACTAATAAATGCCTTGCAGCAATGATTACCAATGTCACTACTACAAACTAGTAACTTGAAACTCGCCACAGATAGCATCGCCCGTGTGCAAATGGGGAAACTGAGGCCAAAAGCCCCAATGCCAATGTAAGGTGGAACCACACGTTAACTCCAGGTCAAAATCACACACTTACTGGCCATTGGCCCTGCAGCTTCTATTGCCTTGATTCTTTAATCATCTCTGGGGTGACCTCCATGGGGGCACTAAGGAGGTTGCCTGCCAAATCTGGGGTGGCCTTCAGACTGGCAGTCTTTAGGATCTTTCCTCCCAGTTGGACTGCGATGGGAAGTATCTGTGGATGGGAGTGTCTGCTCTCTAGCAGCCTCCTGTGCCTGGCACCAGAGCTGCAGCCTGAAAGACCTCTGGCCTCAAGGGCTGGCAGGGCCGCCCTGGCTCTGGCCTCCCTGGACCAGAGGAGGACACGCGTGCACGCTAACCTCTGCGTTCATTAGCCAGCAGCTGCAGCCAGAGATCAATGATAAGTAGAATTTGTGTACATCCGACTGCTGTGCCTGCTCTCGCTACGCAGCACGTGACTTCCTATTAACGGTATCTCTCATCTTACCAAACCGATATTTCCTGTAAAGGGCTTAGACTGATTGTGGTTTTAACAAGGGTCACATTATGCATTTCTGTGAGAGCGAACAGCCATAGGTCAGACAGTCAGACGGTCAGTCTGGAAAACAGATCCATACTCCAAATCTTTAAGGCTGATGTGAAGCCCAGATAAGTGTGTTTGTGATGTGGAAGTTGCCCGGGAAAAGAGAACGGGAGGAAAATGAACTCTAGAGAGAAGCGACTGCCTCTCTCTAGAGGCTGCCTCTAGAGATGCAGCATGGAGGTTTTCTTTGGCATGTATTCGGGGCAAGCAACCTTTGAGGAAGAGATTCTAGAGACTGACAGCTGCGACTTCCACCTTCCCAGGCCCCAGGAGAGTCAGGCAGGATTTTGGTGGCTGTCACCCTGTCTGGAGGCAGTTACAGTGAGGAGGATGTGGCCGCCGACTCAGCTGTGTTCTTCCCGCTCCTCGGGAGCCCTGCGATCTCTGGTGTTGACGAAGGTGGAGGCTGCCTAGTAGCAGCCTGCGCCCTGACTGGCTTGTTACTTCACAGCGTGGAGACGCTGCGATCGAACTCCCAGCTCCTGAACTCGGCCCGCGCCTTGCAAAACAAAACGAAGGCAAGAGCAAGGTTTGAACTTCCTCACCCCACCTCTGGCTCCACAGCCCCCTTTTCCTGTTAAGACGTCAGATGTGATATGACAGGGTACCATTTATCACTTAGACATTCTCCGCTGCTTCCCTTTCCTTTACCCTGTCTCTTCCACTTACTTTAGGTCAAACTAAGACATTTCTCACAGGGGAGCTTTCAACTTGGGTGACACTTTCCTGATTCGGAATCTTGTTCCAAAATGCCACAAGCTAAGTCGCCAGCCTAGAATATCAACATGTCAGAACATTTTCATTTTTTTAGACACAACTCAATCATTTTTCTTCCAGTGCATCTAGGAATTTCATCCGGGAAATTAGTGTCTAATCCTACTAGGAAAATTTGAAACAGCCACTCTGAAATGCTAAAATCCACCCCAACTGATCTAATGGAGAATGCATATGCATAAATTTTATAACAGACCTGCCCAACAGAACTTTTTGTGAGGATGGAAATGCTCCATACCTGGACTGTGCAACATGGTAGCCACTAGCCTCCTATGGCCACTGAGAAAATGAAATGTAGCTATTGCAACTGGGGAACTAGAATTTAAACTATGCAAATTTTTTAAAAAATATGAATTAAAAGGGGCTGGGGATTTAGCTCAGTGATTAGAGTGCTTGCCTTGCAAGCACAAGGGCCTGAGTTTGATCCACGGCACCCCCAAAAAAAAAAAATATGAATCAAAAACAATTTTATTGAACTAAAATTTACATACCACAAAAGTTACAAACTTAAAACGTAGGATTCAATAGATTTCAGGCCATTCACAGAGCTGTACAAGTATAACCACAATCAAACTCAGGTCATTTTTGTTATCCCAAATCAAACACTTTACCTACTAGCTATCATCTCCCAATTTCTCCCCTCTGCTTCCAGGCAACCACTGAGCTACTCTCTACCTTTATAGATTTTCCCATTCTGGGAACCTATTTCTTCTTATTCTTCTTCTTCTTTTTTTTTTTTTTCTTTTTCCAAAATAGACCACACTCATGACAATAAAGACTTAAAACTGGGCTGGGGATTTATCTCAGTGGTTAGAGTGCTTGCCTAGCAAGTGGAAGGCCATGAGTTCAATCCCCGGCACCAAAGGAAAAAAAAAAAAGACTTAAAACTATGCAAATTTTAATCATTTTAAATTTAAAATGAAATTTAGCCATAACCTATACAAATTACATACATGAAAGCCTGGTAAACATGATCAGATACTGAATAAATCCCACTAGCGAGGAAAATGCGGTAACTTTTAAAGAAGTTGTAACTGTACATTCAATTGTAGTCTCCAGCCCCAAACACTAGTAATATCTTTGTAAGTTGCATTTGATCTTACTTTCGTTGGCCTGAACCCTATGTCCCAGAAAAGAGATGAAGGGGAAGAAAATGCTAAATCCTAAAGAGATGCGTTTAGACTGAGGTCTGGAGCAAGACAAAGAGCAGGACAACATGAGTTGTCTTGAGGTAGCACACGAGGCAGGGAACAGGATGGTGCCAGGTGTGAGAATGGGAACACCTTGCAGAACGGCACTGATCCTCATTCTGATCCCGGGCCAGTGCTCTAGGGTTCATTCCTTCATTCATCTATTCATCCAACAGTTACTAAATTTCTACTGCCATGTAAATACCTCAGTTGTTTCACGTATTAATGGGAAGAAAATGAAGTGATGTGTAGTAGAGCCCATATATGGTATTCTTGATAAATCATAAGCCCACAGAATAATTTGATCAATTGGTTTATTGGTACAGTATCTTCTTTGGGCAAAGAAAATGTTCAAACCAGAAGGAGAATTCAGCTGTCACTGAAACTCTGGGTTGGGTGGGGGCAGTGTGGGGACAAAAGATAAACAATCTGAAATTTAGATGCTTATTTTAGATGGTTTAAATCCATGTATCCAGACACACCATATACTGAGATAATGAAAAGATTCACAAGTAGAAATTCAGAAGGTCAAGAAGAAGGGAAGAGAAGAAGAAACCAAATTAAAAATTTTGTGATTGTCCTAAAAAAGAAGGAAAGGACCAATTTTAGAAACAATATGATGCTAAACTTTGCATTGGCGCAAGGTAAAAATGGATGATCTCCATGTCGATTTTGAAGAGGCAAAGTGGAAATCTAGTGTCTGAAGGAAATGTGCCCACACAAGAAAGCCATGTGTTATTGTCCCTCAGGAAATATCTAAAGATGAGATGCAGAAATGTGGACTGGGGGAGAGAATCATGAGCAGCTATTTAACCTTACTGAAGGAGACCTCACAGATCATCATCATCATCATCATCATTTTATTTGAAGAGAAGTTGCTGCAGGAGCGTCTCAGAGCTCTGTCCTTTCTAAGAGCACTGTTGTTTTGAATAGGGACTTGGAGATACACCCGTAAAACTGCAGCAGGTATGAGAAAGGGGAAAAAGCTAGATAACATGTCTGGATCCGAAAAGTTGTTCATAGCTCAGAAAGATGAACTAGTCATCGAGATGAAACTTATTAGATATATTTTCAGGTTCTTGAATTTAGATTAATACTTTCTTCAAAAGAGCAATATAGAGAGTCCTGAAAAACCCATACATGGGGAAAGCCCCATGGGTCTGACTTAGCCTTACGCATACGATAGCAGTGGGAATTGGTGCTACCCACTGTTGGATCAGTATAGGCTCAGACTGAGGGAGACGGAGCTCCTCCTGGATTGCATAATCCAAGTGGGGATGCATAGCGCAGGAAGGGATTAGGAAAGTCTTGTATCTAAGTGTCATTTGCAAAGATTTAGGATGCTCATCTTGGGAAAGGGAATATTCAAGAGATACACGAGTGCTGTTTTCCTATTTATGAAGATCTTTGACATGCAAGTGAGTTGGCCACAGAGAACAATCGTATGCAAGGAGGTAATTTAACCTAGAACTTCAAATTCTGTCTCACAGTGTGGTCTTGTAAAGACTTGGCGTCATCTCAGTGTGCTGTGAACTTGTCCTAGCACTCTAGAGCCACTGAATCAGAGACTGGGAAGGGAATCCGGCAAGCTGGGTTTTAATCGGGGCTTCTGCAGGAGTTTGGTGCCCATGAAGGTTGGAGAGTCCATGTCCTATCACTCCGTGGATTCTCACGGGCAAAAGCTGGAGATCTTTCCCAGCCTGGGCTCGGGTGAGGATTCCTGGAGCCTGAGGTAGGGAGGAAACACCAGAAGGCCAATGTCCTTCCCAATGGAATGTGCACTCTTTAAAAAATTTGACCCGATTATTTTTTCAATTTTTGAACGTTTATTTTTAAAGGGTCCCAGAGAGCAGTGGTAGGACCAGCATACAGAGGCTAAATAGTAGATGGTTTCTACTGAGGAAAGAAATAATAAACTAACAGTGAACGGTGTTTGACTGTGCTGTAGTGAGTGGACTTACCCCAGAGCCCCAAGCTCTCATCACTAGAGGAAAAGAAACGGAGGATATTGTGGAGTTAAAAGTTCAGTACAGATCAGAGGAGGCTGAGATGCTGTCTAATGTTACCTTTTCTGTCTTGAAATGCTGACTTCCACAACTCTCTGCCTCTTCGTATTCTCACAGTTGACATCTTTGTGTTCTTATAGTTCATACCGATCTCTATCAGCTCCTCTTAGGGAATGAAGGTGGGACACAGGGTTTTGGGAACTCAAACCCATTGAAGAGGAGAATTGAGGAACACTAGAAATTTTTCTTAGCAAAGTAAGATCAAGTTCCAATTTTCATATTGGTTCTAGTAAGAGAACTTCAACTTCTTGGAAGCAAGTCATGTTTTCCAATTTTCTACTTTGTTTCCTGTGGCACAGGTGAAGACGGGCCTGCAGCCCTCTAATGAATACCTCGTGCTAACTGCTAGATTTTCCAGCTTTTGCGTACCTGGATGGATAGAGGAAACGTGGTTCAAGAGTTTAATCCCAACCCAACCTCAGCCTGTGTGATTTGGGCAATTGACTCTCATTGCCCGCCACCTTCATCTATAAAACATAGAGAATCAAACTAGTGAATGCAGATCAGCAGCTGTCATTGTAAAAGGAAGGAACAAGGATATAAAACTGTATGTAATCTCAGTCTCTCTTCTTCCCAGGACAATTCTGTATTTCAGATTCTTTGCTCAGAGGAAGGTTGAAAAATTGAGAACAAAGAAAAGTTGTACAAAAAAAGGAAATGAGGCTAGTGTAGAAAAACGTGGGCCAGAAGTTGGAGAAGAGATGGAGAGGAAGGCTAGTGTTTGCAAGGACCAGAGCAAGGGAACAAGGAGAAGTTGGCATGATGGGAACTTGGAGGAAGCTGAGCAGCTAGAGAGCCTTTCAGGGAATTTGCTGTGTGCCGTGTGAAATAATTCTCCCCTGGTTTCCTCTTCAGATGACTGCAGGAAAACATTACAGCCGAAGGATCTTGAGGTCAGATGTATGATGCATTTGCACCGGGGGTCAGGCTCAAAGCTCTGGCAGGCAGGCCCAGCTGAACTCAATGACTGTCTCACTTGGTAACGAAGTCAATCCAACCCTCGTAGATCTGTCTGGGTGACATTTGTCCAAGGTCGGCCCTTTCCCACTGCCCGTCTTCTCAGTTTTTAACAATAAACATGGCCCACTTATAAGAGAGTTTTTGAGAACATTTCCAGGCAAAGGTTAACCAGTTGCTCATCAGGGATGGTAGATGTGGTAGCAAATTGCACCTTATGCATTGGGTCATGCTGAAGAATAGATGACAGACGTTTAAGTCAAACTTGAACTTGTGGCCTCGTTGTAGATCGCTGGCAATGAATGCTGGAGACGTGGTCTGCAAAGGCCTACAGAGGGGGGAGTTCACAGGTAGCAGCCCAGAAAGATTGCTAGGCACAGGTGGGGCTTCCTCAATATCCCATCTAAAAGCATTTACTCTAATAAATATACTGAGATGAAATAATGATCATGTCACTGGTGCATAAGAAGGATAATAAGATATTAATATACAGCCCAAATAAATTCAACTCCCTTTGAGGGAAATAGCTAACTTGCCAATATGTATGAATCAATTTAACTTATAAAGGAGGCAGAGTTGTTCCTTGGATTACACCGAGAGTAGTGATTAACAGACTGTCAATTCTAATATGAATTTTGTTTCTGTTCCAGTGAAGGTTTAAAATTCACTTTATTTTTATGCATAAAATTCTGCTACACTTTTTTGTTTCAATTTTTAACTTTATAGGTTCTCTCTGTGAAAAAAGAAAAAATGAGGGAAGGGTTGAAAGTGAAATGAAAAAAGCTCAAACCTTCCTTTTTCATGTATGGAAGCACATAAATACTTATGTATTTAAATACCAAGATTGTGATTTACACATTGTTTTTATAACTTGGGTTTTTTGATGCTCATTAATTGATTTAATAGCTGTTTCCTGAACACCTATTAGAACACAGCATTTTATTAGGCTCTGAGGGGTAGGGAGCATGGGGCTGTTCTCAGAGCTTAGAGTTTAGGGAGGAGGGACGAGAATGAGTAGGGAAACAAGCATGTAGTTGTATACACATACATGTCTGTTGTGTGCAATATGTAATTACACATTGTGAAGTACACTGGTGGAAAGGAGAAGAAATGGGAAGCAGAACAATGAAGCGGCTACAGTCAGTAAAGGTGCCACAGATGCCACTCTGAGGTGACGCAGGGTAGCACCCAAAGGACCAGTCACAAGACAGCCTCAGAGTGAGAAGACGGTGTTTCAGTGAGAGATACAAATTATTCTAAATAAAACCCCAATTTGGCTGATAGTATAAACCTCACTGCACAGAAGAGGAAACTGAGGCTCAGGGAGCCTGAGGAGCTTTTGCGAAGTTACACATTAAATTCTGAAAGACTTAGCACAGGTTTTATGTTCAGTTACTGAATTCCTCAACAATTGAACTCTAGCCCAAGGCCTCAGTGGTAGACTTTGCAAGTAGAAGTGTGTGCTTATGAAGTTCATTCTGATTATTTTCAGCTTTGTCACCCTTGTCGTCATCATCATCATCATCATCATCATCATCATCATCATCACCATCATCATCCGGTAAAGCCAGAAGGTCTCCACCAGTCTTTCAGAGGCCAGCAGCACATAGTAAAGACAAACTCCCTCTTCCCTCTGACCCGCCTGTCAATGGAGCCTCCCATGAACGAACACGGATGCTGCTGATCCCGTGGTTGTTTATCCCATATTTTTGCCCTTTTAACCCTTCCCATAAGCATGTCTAAGGAATACAAAGCCATTTTAATGCACGAAAGTCCAGGGGGAGCCTCTGTTTTTGATATCTATTTATATCCTTATAGACAGATGGAAATCCATCCTTAAAATCCCAACATCCACTATTAAAGGAGAAAAACAAAAACCACCAGGTCAAAGTATGAGTCCCAGTGGGAAGTTATTAGTGTCATGTGGTACCGCTCCAAGTCTGGTCCATCATTATACATGACTAGTCAATGCAGAGTGAGTAAAGCAATGGGAATCAGTGCATTCCACTTGGAGGCTGTATGTATGCCTGTGAGTGAGTGTGTGCGTATGTGTGTGTGTGTGTACAATTTTTTTTAAACAGAGACATATAATGGGTACTTATTGATCACCTGTATATGCCTAGACCTTCGAAGAAGGCAATATGTTTAAACAGAATAAAGAGAACAAGCTGGAGTTTGAATGTCTGTATCAAGAATGTTTGACATTCATTCCTAATACTTGCTATGTAAGCAATTCTGCTAATATAAATGATATCAAATATTTAAGAATGTAAAGAATAAGATTACTTTCGTCAGGTGAGGATTCCAATGAAGAAATTCAGGTAATTTTTATGAATTAAATTCCTCAAAGTCTTATTGTTTTCTGTGATTCTTAGTTAAACCACTGAGCACATAGTAGATTATAAATAAAAATAAATAGTAACAATTTTTATGAAAGGGAAAATCCCAGTGAATTTGTACCTGTGTTGAAATTTCTTGCTTCAAATCCCCCACCAAGTTTTGTTAAGACACCCATTTGAGACCACTGCTGACTCATAGAGTTTTGTCTCCTGTTTGAACGTCTTTCTCCTTTCTCAATGTTTAAGTGGTATAGAATATCTATGAGGAGCTGAAATAAACACATGCACCGTTATGTTCACTTATAACGCGTTAAAACTCAGCTACACATATTTGCCTAAATTATATGTGCTGATCTGGTCCGTGAATAAATAGCATGAATTTTTATAACCTTTGCAGAAAGTTCATATTTCTTGACTATTAGAATTTCTACATTATAGTAGAACTGGTCATGTAGATGTTTGAAAACCCTAGTATCTGCCCCAAAATGAATTCCTTACTGCAAGGCTTTGTGCTGGAGTGGAACATCCTCAGTACGGGGACCTGCAGCCCGCACGACACTGTCCTTTAGCAGGTACAGGCCACTTTGATTCTTTCTCTCTTTTTTTCTTGGATGTATACTAACCATATTAAAAACAAACAAAAAATAACCATGAAATTTGCTTGTCAGAACAGAGCTCTATCTGTAAACTTTCATTCATTTTACTTTATCTCTTTCCAAGAAATAATAGCCATTTGATATAGCATAAAATTAAAATGATTTCCAAAATGACTAAAATATGCTGATCTCTTCAGGATACCAAAACGTACTGGAATATTTAAAATATCTTGAAGGAAGAAGATGGGGGGAATATAGTGTCCACATTAGCATCAGACATTAGCAGCTCTCACACCACATGGGGTGGGATGTGTCCATTATACAGGTGAGAAAACCAGGTCCCAGGGGAATTAAGGAGATTGCTTGGTGGTACCCACCTAATTAGACATAAAACCAAAACTTCGCTCACTTGATTTGCACTTGATGCTTTTTCCAAAGTATAGTGTGTATTAGATACTGGCTTTATAACCTTGACCAGTCGTTACTGTCCTGTGGGACCTATACCATTGGACTCTCCAAGGCACGGACTACGAATCTAATTCAGAAACAAGAACCCACTGTAGAAAATTGATCCCATCTAAGACTGTGACCTTTGACTGTGGAGACAGGCTGGGGTGGCAGACATGCGGATGGACTCCAATCCATAGGGATGGACTATAATCATTCATCTCTCACCACCCCACTCGTGGGGAGAAGCGAAAACTTTAGCATCTTTCCCACAGGCTAAAGAGTGCTCATTCTTTGCATTTGCCTTTCTGCTGGCTGAAGGATAAAACATTTTATTTTTTAAGTTTGGGAAAACCAGACATCCTTTCCTACACTTGTTCATTGCATGTGTCATCAAATCTTTACATCATCTTTATCATTTTTCCAGGAAAACATTTCCATCTGACTACTTCACATGGCATGTATGAGCATGTGTGCCTGGACTTGGCATGTATGAGCATGTGTGCCTCGACCTGGCATGTATGAGCATGTGTGCCTGGGGTGCCCTTAAAGGTAGGGCCGACATGCAGGATCCATGGCATGAAGCGGCCTTGGCGAATTCGAAGGGCTCTCCTCAGAAGTGGAGTTTATTTTGGCAGTATTGCTTTTCTCCCCAGTTACCCCTGACCTCCCGTATTACTGTCTGTGGATTATTTTCTACTGAGGGAGATGCTTAGGCATGGTCAGGAGGAGATAAGTGATTTGGTCAAATCGCTACTGCCAAAGCTTGAAATTCCTGACCACTTTAATAGCTCGAGCTGACCTCTAAATGAAACAGCACCTTTGGTTATTAACATGTCTCTCTCCACTTTTATGATTTTTTGGAACATAATTTGTCACAGTTTTTATCTGCACAGAGCAAGCTTTAAGCTTTTAAAAATGTGAGTTATCTTTTTACAACTGCTAACAATTACACATCATGGAGGAGGCTCTCTGAAAACCAATTATGAAAAACCCGGCCTGGAGCGTGGGGCAGCTCCGGAGTGTACTCCTGCCACATTGAGTTTCGGATTTCTGAACTCTGGCCGCGGAACTGCTGGTGCTCAGGAACTTGGAAGGGGAAGCTCAATGTGGAGACGGCTTGTGAGATCTGGGAGATAAGACGAGGCAGAGAAATTAACTGTCCTGGTTCCGGCTGAACATCTGATAACCGAGCCCAGGGCATCTCCGGGTTGGAACAGCTGCAGGTCTGTTCTGCAGGCTGTGGGCTAAATCACACCCAGGTGTCCCAAGCCTTCTTTCAACAGCCACCTGCTTGTCCCCAGATGTTTATCCAGAGGGGCTTCTGGGCTATTGCCTCTCATACTAAAAGTATGAGTTTATTTCAGGACACGAGTGCATTGTCCCCCAACCTTTCTGGGTTCCAGGACGCATCCATGGTCCACGATTTGCCTCTCTCCCTCTTCCTGTTACCTATGAGCTAACTCAAGGTAAGTGCCATGTCCCGTCAGCATAGCTTACATCTCACCTTTTAGACTCTAGAGCCAGGCAATCAGGGCAAATCCTGGCCCTGAAAGCCGGTGCTCTGACTTTGGGGAAATTGCTCAACCTCTTTGTGCCTTGGTTTCCTCGCCCGTCACATGGGATTAACAATAGCATCCCTTGCGAGACAGCCAAAGAACTAAATAGACAATGGATACTGAGTGAGCTTGGAAATTTATTATGTTAGTTGTTTTATCTGTGATTTTAGCCTAGGTATTAACACAGAGTTGGGGAAAGTGGGGTCCTCAGCACAACTAGAGAAAGGGAAGCAATAGACCCTGTAAGAAGAATCTTCTTGCCATTTTTATTAAGGTGGAAAGGTTTTGTTGTGCACGGCAGTTTACATTATAATAAAGAGTTGGCCGGAAATGTCATGAAAACTAGGGGCAAATTTTTCAAATACGGGATTGAAAGAAACATCTGTGGTTAGACCACTAAGAAAGTAGAGCAGGGAGTGAAATGGGGGCACCTGGCTGTGCGCTCACTCACTCTCCAGGCACGGCCCCTCCTCGCAGCAGGGGTCCCTCTGTGCTGAGCCCAGGAGACCTTCTGGCTCCTCCAAGTGCTTGCAGGAGTGGACAGTGATGGACAGCAGCAGGAGAAAGGGAGAGAGAGAGAGAGAGAGAGAAGGAGATAAGAACAGCCCAATACACCTGCCCTGGGCCACAGTCACTCATGTATTATCTCATTTAAGCTGTGCAGTCAGCCAGGATGGCACCTAAGATGTTCACTGAGGGGTGTCCAAGCCCAGTCCCTGTGGTGACCTCTGAAGCACCCCTCCTGCAGCCCATGGGAAGCCATCACCATGTGGCCTGGGCTGTGGCTGGGGCCCCTACACCTCCCCTCTGCTGTGTAAATGGAGACACCCCAATAACGGAGGAGTCATTCAGGCCTTGGCAGCTCCTGCCTCCCTCTTAAAGGAACAATTAAAAGACTCTCTTCCAGGAAGTGATTTTTTTCTCCTTTCCAGGACCACTGTCTGCCTGGGCCCCAGGGGTAAAACATTCCCTTTGCTCTCATCTCCCTGGCAGGAAATCTGTTCAGAAAGGATGTTGATGATCCTCTTCAGCACTTATTTCCTTTACATTATTTTGATTCCGTGATTTCTCATTACCCTCCCAATATGTTTTGGCAGCCTGGAGTTGCAGATGGGAACAAACAAAGGCTCTCACAATCCTTGGGCAGGACCTCCAGAAGCGACTTCTCTGGGGGCTGGTGACCCTGGCAAGGGTGGACCAGAGGGCTGGCAAGCATGGCTGGCAGGTGCTCAGGGAAGCCACGGGGACTGAGAGGCTGGATTCCCATGCACAGGCCACAGAGGTCGGGATGTGGAACCATCTCACGGGACCCCTGCCTCGGAGTCTCTCTTTAAGGAGAAGAGCACAGGGCTTTGTCCTCTGTAGCTGTGGCTCTGATGGACCTTCTGCACAATTAGCCCACTGTGCCGGGCCCTTTTCAGATAACTGTCTTCCCCTAACCCTTCCTTAGAAGACTGGCCCAGCCTCAGTTCTGGGGTGCAGGCAGCAGGTTTATTCGGGATCCTTCTCCTCCATCCCCGGTATCGACCTCAAGGGGTTCCATTAAACCCCAAGAGGTTCATCCAGAGGCACATCGTGACCAGGAACATGAATGCATAGCTAGCCAGACTGTCTCTCTTCTGGGCACCCCAACTAGGACATTAAACACTGGGGCCACTGGTGGGACCTAAAGTAAAATTCTGTTGATGGAGTGACTGATAAATGCTGGACCAGGTGAGCCTGGGGACGCACAAGCCATGAGCAGACAGAGGAAAGCGGTTGAAAAGAAGGCAGATAACAATAGCAACAGCCCAGTTTTCCCCTTGCGGTACTGGGGACCTAACCCAGGGACTCGTGTGCTGGGCAAGCACCCTACCCCTGAGGCCCACCCCAAGCCCACGGCTGAAATGTTTGCGTGCGTCTGTGTGCATGGCCGTCCAGAGCACCCAGTAATGGTCAGTCCACCAAAACCATGAGCTCCACAGTCACAGGTTCCACTAACTGCAGGTCAAAAATATTTTTTTTTAAAAATTACATCTATGCCAAGCATACAAAGACCCTTTTCTTGTTATTATAGTTTTCTTATAGTGTGGCCACTCTTTACACAGCATTAACACTGCATTGGGTGCCATCAGCACCTGGAGATGATTGGATGTATGCAAAGGGAGGCGGGTAGGTTATGCACAAACACTGCACTCTTTCATATGAGGGACTTGAGTGTCTGTGGGGTCTGGTCCCCAAGGGCACCAGGGACCACTGTGTGTGGATCGCCTCGGTTGACTCACAAAGCCAATCCGATGCAGAGCAGCAAGGGAACTCTCTGCCGTGAACATCTTCTTTCCTGTTCTTTCCCATCAAATCTCTATGTGGCTGCTCACGAAGTTCTCCATGAAGCAAGCACAGCAAGAACACAGAGTGGAGACACGTCGGGGTCGATGGAGAAGACCCGGCCCTGGGCTGCCGCGGAGCCGTCCAGGCCCGATGGGGAGCACAGAGCCTCCGCGCACTCTTGCAGTAATTGGATCTCTGTTCCCAGCGGCCAGGAGTCAGACAGTCATCCTCACAGACTGTTTAGAAGTCTTCTCTGCTGGGAAGCCCTCCTCGACTTCCGCCTGTCCCCCAGGTCACTGTGGCTCCTCCTTCCCGGTGTCTCGCAGGCAGGCAGCTCATACATCTTTAACTGCCTCTGTCTCCCCGCATTCGGGTGACTTCTTTACTGATCTTTTTCCCTGATCAGACAGGGCGCAGAGTCTTTTCTGAATCCCAGCATGCAGCACAGAGCTGAATATATAGTAGGTGCTTACTAAGTGCTTGTTGAAGTCATTCTTTCCTCCATCCAGGGCGAGGGCTGGTGGTGGGAGCTCGGCCCAGGGGGAGGCCAGTGGCAGGTCCTGGGGGCCCCAGCTGAGGTTTCAGGGGCTGCCTGAGGCTGAGCCCACAGGGCCTGGAAGGAGGACCAAGGAGTTGGACTTTATTCCAAGGACAAGTGGAAGGGGTAGTGACAGGAAAGGAAAGTGGCACAATTCAAGTGTGTCTTAGAGGTCCCCAGGGCTGAGCAGCTTCGACTCAGTCAGATGGAGGATGGGGCACTGGCTTGACCAGTGTCTCCCAAATTCATATCCACAGAATGCAGAGACGAGTACAAGCTTTGGAGACTCAGAATATGAACATAAGTGAGAATGGGCTCTTTGAAGCCGTGATCACTAAGCGAGGTCATACTGGAGCAGAGGCGGCTCTAATCCCAAGACTGGGGTCATAGAAGAGGCTCCATGAAGACAAAAAGACCCAAGGAGAAGAGCCATGTGGCAGCAGGGGCAGAGACGGGAGTGATGCGTCTACAAGCTAAGGACAGCCGAGCACCTCCCGCCAGCCCTGGAAGCCAGAGAGTGGCCTGGGGCGGTTCCTCCCTAGAGCCTCCAAATTGAGCCCTGGATTGTGGACTTCTGGCCTCCTGGACTCTGAGACCATAAATGTGTGTTAGTTTAGCCCCTAATAAAGTTTGTGGTCATTTGTCACAGGAGGAAGAAGAGAGCCACGGGGTCAGAAGATGTGGTTCAAGAATGTACAGTAGGAGGACAAGTCAGAGAGAGAGAGTGAGAGAGAGAGCCACCAGACAAAGAAGAGCGAGTGAAATCCACTGAGAGAAGAAAATCAGACCCAGTGGCAAATGCCCCTTGGTTGTGTTTGCAGACTGAATGAGTCCTACCCCCCAGACTTTCCAGGGAAGCTTTCCTCACAATCCTGGGGTCTTGCTGTTTCCAGCCATGCTTAGTTGTAACAAGCCTGCTTAGTTGTAACAAACTGAAAGAGGAAACGACTCAAACTCTGTGTGCGTCAGGAATCCGGGGCCCTGCTCATGGCGCAAGGGATTCTGGGAAGGGCTTGGCTGTAGAAGCCCCCTGGCCTACTCCTGGCCCACACAGACCAAGCCTATGAGTTACTATAGCTTTTAATAAGAACAGAAGGTTAGAGTGGGTTCATTTAGTGTTTAATGGTCCAGAGGAAAAGGGGGATGGTCCCAGCAAAAGGAATTTTACTTTCCTTGTTTTCCAAAGTTGTAAAAACCACCTGATAGAAGAAAGCTCAATTCAATTTTTGTACATCCCCAAGGCACAGTGTACTTTCCTGGAAAAATCTTTTTAACCCACAAACATATCCCACTAGGAAGAAATCATGTGGTTAAGGAATGAGGGTTCTAGAATGTTCTGTTCAAATCTCAATTTGATGAGTGTCATATGACCTCTCTGAGGCTCAAGTCTTTTATCTTCATAGAAGCACTTCCTCCAAGGGGAGATTAGTGGGGTGGTGCAGGAGGGACATAGAAAGTAGAGACAACCTGGCCAAATGCAGAGTCACTGTGGGGTCATTCAAAGGACTGATGCCGTCCTTCCACTCTGACACTCAGTTTAATAGATCTGTGGTGTGACCTGGGCCTCAGGATTTCAGAGCTCTCAAAGTGATTCTCACATTCAGCCAAGTTTGGGGACCACTGGCATAAAGCATTGGCACCCATCATAGGCCCCCGTAATCCTCTGCTATTACAGGGAGAGGTGGCCCAAAGGCCATCTCCCGGTAGTGACAAGTGTGGGGACTCTGAGGAGTTGGCCTTGTACAAATATCTACTGCTTTGTGGCCAGATGGCTGACCAGTCAGTTACCTCTGAAGTCAGTTTACCTATCTGCAAAGTGGGACCTCAATGCCTTTCCTCATCCGGGTAAATTAAGCGAGCCAATGGACAGAGGACATTCACTTTGCATCATGACACACTGTGGCATGGAATAAGTACAGACCACTATTGGAGTAATCACCACTTTGGTTTCAGCCCCTTAGCAACCTCTGTCTTCCACATCAGCAGGACTACACATACCAAGTCTTGACCATCCTTCTCTTTCCCAAAGGAAGGAAGGAAGGTACAGGGCTTTATCCATGAGTGGGGAGTTAGAGGCAGATTAATGCTGCTTTGTTCTTTAAATAGTGTGGAGCACATGCCTTACTTTGTGTTTATCTGCCTGTTGGAATCAATGGTATAAATAATGAAGCTATGTGATATTTGGATATTTCTACTGCTCGTATTTCTTATTCTAATTAAAACCAGAGTGTTCCTTTTTAGAAATCAGTATGAATAATAAAATCCCAGATGCCTGACTATAATACAGTTTTCATTAAAAGAAAAGAAATAAGAAAAAGTAAAGCACTGTGTAGTGACAGCAGTCAGGCTGTGACTTGCAAGCTCACCTTCTGTGGGCGGTGGCCCTGTACATGGGACTCTTGACCTCCAGGGCCTGCCGGCTCCCCTCTCTGCCCAGCATTATCCAGGGACTGAGAGGGGGGTTATGTTCACTGATAAGAGCCATTTCCTCAGCAGCTGTGCTTGGGGCCAGGCTGGTTCAGATATGGTCTTGGCTCCCAGCCTGAGGACCCCCAGGACCTCCCTGAGACCCCAGGAGCTCGGCAGAACCTGAGGAACTAACTGGGTTCACTCCATCTAGATTTCCACACCCCGAAGAGCAGGCACAACTCAGAGAGGAAACAGATGACTGATTTCTTAGCACTGCTGTAGCAAATCATCACAAACCTAGTCACTTCAAACAACCCTAGTGTATTATCTGATGTGGGTCTTTCTGTGTTCATGGCTGCACTCCTGGAGGATGCAGGGAGAAACTCTTTCTTTGCCTTTTTCAATTTCTAGAGACTGCCCACACTCCTTGGCTCGTGGGCCCTTCCTCTCTCTCTTTAATCCCATTGCTCCGACTTCTGCTTCCATATCTCCTCTTCTGATTTGGACCCACCTGCCTCCCTCTTATAAGAAACTGGTGATTATACCCAGATAATCTGCTGACCCAGAAGTCAGCGGATTAATTCTACCTGCAACCTTTGTTTCCCTATAACATTTTCATAGTGCAGCACAGTGCTGGCCATATTCACATGCTTTCCAGGGACTGAGACATCAGCATCTTTCCAGGTGGGTGGCAGAGAAAGGCACACAGCCGCTCCTGCTGTGGACAGGGAATGGGAAGCTAAAGGGAAATAAAGTCCCCTACCCAGGCTCTTTCTAAGGGGAGACAGATCCAGAACTCTTGGGCTTCCTTGGGCAAAGACGGGGTCTGGTGCTACCAGCATCACAGGCCTGTGGCTGAATTCTGTGCATGTGCATGTATATGTGTGTATACAAGAGTTGCGCGCGATGGTGATGTGGTGGGCCTAGGCCCTCTGCTGCTTCTGCCTTGGACTTGACCCCAGCAACTCCAGTGACCTGCATCTCTCCTCCTGCATCAGCCTGTCTTGTCCAGCTCAGCTCCTCCACCTGGCTTTCCTTCCCTGTTTCTCGCCTGCCTCCCTGTCTATCCTCACACCACTGCTTGGTGCTGTCCCCTAGAAAGCTGGAACAGACAAAGCCTCCCAGCCTGGTTCAAGGAGTATGACACAACCCACAGCTCCCTGCACGCTGCCCACAGAACACTCACCGTGCCCCTCTCTCATTACCAGCAATGGAATTTTGCTGTCTGATTCCTGATCTAGACTGTGCCCTCCTGGAGGACAGGCGCAGGACCTGTTTCTCGATTCTTCAGTGCTGAGCCCCATGCTTAGAGCAGAATAGATTGGTCACCACGGGCCTGGTCAAACCTCTACTCCGTGAAAATCAGGACTCGTGGCTTTGCAGTTAATAAATCCACCCCTGAATTCTGACTCTGTCCTCGAACAACCACATAATCTTTCCCAAGTTACTTATTCTGCTGGAGCCTCAGATCTGATATCTATAAAATAAGGAAACAGTTTCATGAGTTCTAGTAAGGAGGAAGTGAAGAAAGAAAACTACGTCAAGTGTTCATGAGAAGACCAAGTATATGGTAAGTGCCTAATCGCGGTTCTGTCACCATCGCCATCATCATCTGCAATGTGGCCGTCATCATGTCTGGGAGGAAACGAGCACAGTCACATGGCCCTGTTAAGGACACTTCAGTAGTGCTGGCTGCAGAGGGACTCCCCAAACTACGGCTCCCACATAGACCTCAGGTCTCTACAATTCGGGTGGCCGTGCTGGGAATCAGAACACATGACATCAGTTCGGCCAGAGAACGAAGAGACCAGCATACACACAGATTTTGGGTCATTTTCTGTGTGGTCCCACCAAAGGTCTCTCTGAAGATCGCAGATGTTGGAAGGAGTCAGGGCTAAGATTTCTAGAGGTCATAAGCGAGGGGTTCCTCAACCCCCACCACAAATAAAGGCATCAATAATGAACAAGAAATTGCAGAGTTATATACCTGGCCATTTTACCTGGGCCTCACGTAGAAAGAATTGCCAAGCAGGGCGAACATTATCCTTGTCTGCTGACCCACAGGTGCCAGTATCCTACCTCTATTTCCCCTTCTAAAGGATCTTTGGACGCCAAACTACAAGGTCACCCTAGTTGGATCTTGTCTGTGTTGGTATCTGCCCAAATGCAAACTTGACTCTAGCACCAACATCACAACCATCACCACAATTTCAATTTTTAGCATGAGTCACAAATAATCATCGCAGTACCTGACTTAGGTCTACAGTAGTGGCTTTTACCAGGGCAACTCTTCTCCCAGGGAAGGAGGGGTGCTGGCTGAGGCGTCCTAGTGGGCTGGGGTTGCTGTTAAGTATTTATAGTACAAGAGACAGTGCCCACCACAAAGAATGACCAGAATGTCCACGCGCCACTGCTGGGAGGCTCCGGGCTACAGAACATCTTTTGTGGTTCATAGGCAGGGGCACCGGAGACCAGCTGTTGCATTTCACATCTGGCTGCAGCTTTGGCTGGCTGATTGACCTTGGGCAACTTCATAACCTCTCTCAGCAGTTTCTTCCACATTCAGCGGGGTTAGGGGACTCCCGACTGCATAGGATTGTTAAGAAGATTTAGTGAAGGATCCCTGATGTGTTCATAGCACAAAATCTGCACAAGAGTTCATGTTGTGCTCTTGGGGCCTCTTTTCCATGTCTCCTGTCACTTGCTCTCCAGTTTCCTCAACTCTGAAGTGGACTGAGACAGGGCTTGAGTTAAAGCATCTATAATATTCCTCTACTGCAGGCCACCCCGCAAAGTAAGTAGGTCTAACATTATCACCACCTGCAATAGGCGCCAACAGAGTCTACAGCCAGAAGCAGCAGCCAGGAGTCCAGGCGTCCAAGCAGCATCTTGGTCTTAGTTGTCCTGTTTGTGAAACTCTAACAGTCGACTTTCAACCCTTTTTTATTGGGAACAAATGTTGAGAAATGGTCTGTGGTATCCCCCAGGGAAGGTGGAGCTGCCACATCGAAGCCTGACTGTGTCCAAAGTCTGGGTAGCCATACCTCCTCACAGGGAGAGGCCTGATAAATACAGAGAGCACACACACACACACACACACACACACACACACACACACACCCCTCCAGGGCATGGACTCTGAGCTGCCGATAAGGAGCTCAGGGCTGTTCTCAAGGAAAGTTGCACATTTTCTCCCGGAAGTAAGAAATGGCTCTGGAGGGA
Organism: Hystrix cristata; assembly: GCA_004026905.1. Lineage (NCBI taxonomy): Eukaryota > Metazoa > Chordata > Mammalia > Rodentia > Hystricidae > Hystrix > Hystrix cristata. Next base: position 30,210 of record PVJO010019815.1, read on the forward strand.
TCCTGGACCTTGTCCTGCCCAACCTCCCAAAGTTCTGCTTCACCGGGGACACGGTGTGGCGCTGGATCCCCGCTCCTGCTCAGGGCCCACTTGGCTCTATGCTCCTATTTCCCTCCGTGGATTCATCCAAGTGAAGTATGTATCTGTATTTCCTTTCCCGCTCCCCAAAGTACTTGTGGCTTTTAACTCTGCTCCAAGTACATTCTGATGCAGTCTTCGACTGAACACCTACTCTATGCTCTGTAGTCTCTGGCTTGCTATTCTCTCCTGGAACTTTCTTCCACAGCCTGTGAAGAGGGTACTGCACAGTCCAACACCCACTGCTAATAAGGAAAGGAGGGAAGGCTCAGAGGTTCTGTGCACGTAGCCACAAGTCACACAGCACCAACATGGAAGAACTGGCATGCAAACCTGGGGTCTACTGACAATGTGTCACACCTTTGGAGGGGTTGGAGGACTGCATGCTTTGAAATGTCCGTCCTCTTCTCTCAAAAAGCCAGACTGGTGGAAGACATTAAGTTAAATGAGGAGAATGGATGCCTGAGCTTTAGAGTACCACCCTGGGCTCCCCATATGTGCCCTCACAGAAATATCAGTAGTAAAGTTCGGTGAAGAAATCTCTGAGCCTCACGCTATGCAGAATGCAGGCCAGAAGGGAAACAAAGCAGCTATAGCCATCAGGCAGGGACACAGAAACAGATCTGGTACCAGAGGTGCTGAGCCACCAGATGAGAGTAATAAGTGCCCCAAGTGGGTTTACCTGGGGTCACTGCCAAGGACGTATCCCTGGATGTCAGTTACCACTAACTTGCATTGCGTCAGGTCACTGAATCCTCACAGAAGCCTTGAAAATTGGGCAATATTTTACAGATGGCCCCATTTTACAGATGGAGACATGGAGGTCAAGAGAGGAGAAGCAACACACCCAAAGTCTCAAAGCAGCAAAGTAGCCAGGACCATGGGCTGTTGGATCAGACAAATTTGGATTTGAATTTGGACTCTGTCATTTACTAGCTGTCTCGGGCTATGAGTAGAATTGCTCAATCTTTCCAAACCTCGGTTTACTTATCTGTAAGATGGGGGCATGGTGGTCCTCTCTTCATAGGGCCTTTTGGGGGAAAAGTGAGGACAAAGTGAGACTGAGTGTCAGCCTGCCACAGTGGCTGGAGGACAGAAACAAGTGGGGAAAGGCTGCTGTGTAGGGTGTAAACCCAGAAGGGGGCGGTCAGGCCCACCCAACTCTTTCAAAGGCAGCTCCAGGCCTCCCAGGCTGCTTACCTGCCACCTCCTGGCCATGGGGCTTCCCAAGCACCCTGGCTTGGGGCTGCCCTGTGAGCCTCAGCTGCAGGTCTGACCCAGGGAGGGGCTGAGCATGGAGCTGGGCCTGGCCCATCTCCAGCAGCGGGGCTGGCGCCAGGCTGAGGGCAGAGACTGGCCAAGGTCGGCCAGCAAAGCCTGGGGAGAAAGGTTGGAGGTGGGGTCAGATAAGTGCCAAAGAGGCCAGCTGCCTGGCAAGGCAGGTCCCTAGAGCCCCATGACTGGCATCAGGCCAAGGGGCCAAGGGGCTGTGTGGGGATGAGGCAAGATGGCAAGCTGGCCAGATGATGTCGACACCTCTTCCTGCTCCTCCTTCCCCAGAGGCTCACTGCAGAAATTGACCCAGGAGGAGGGCCAGAGAGGCCGCATCCTCAGGACCAGCCCAGACACCATGAAAGGGGGGCCCAGAGCCTTTCATCCATTCCCACTCATAAGGGTCCTGTTTCGGGACAGACAGGTTCAGGGTGCTGGTGCCAGGCAGTCCTGGGTGAAATCCTGACTCTTGCAGATGGACTCTGACTCTGAAGTTGCAGGTGACCTCACCTGCACTTCCATTTCCTCCTCTGTGGAATGTGCATAATTGTAGCAAGGCCTCCTGACGGCCTTGCACCAGGTTGGGCAAAGTAGCCAGCATGTTCTGACGTGTCCACTGAATATGTGGAGTTTACTTATTCATCTGGGTCCCCCTGAACTGCAAGAGCTCTAAAAGCAAGGACTCTGTCTCACCCAGCCCCCAGTTGCCTGTGACCAGACTTTGAGGCCCACCTGCCACAGCACAGTGCACCCACTCACAGGAGCTGATGCATGCTCATTGTTTGTCCTGTCTCTACAGCCTAAATGCTACTCCTTAGGCCTTGGTCAATTCCAGCTGTTCAAAGAGCCATGCATGACGCCTATGACGCCCAGTTACCCGCTGTCCTCTGGATTCAAGCGAGACCTGCCCCATGTCTGAACTGTGAGCCCCCAGACTCCAACACGGGATCCACTCATGAGATGCACTGAGCAAAAGAATGAATGAGAGGCTGATTCAGAGGCCCAGCATCACCATGGAAACTGAGGTCCAAGGCCCCGAAGGTCAGAAGGATTTCCCAGAATGCCTTTTGTGTTGTTTGGTCTTCTGGGAAGGAAGAGAGGTGAGACTTCTTCCCACAGTGCTTCTCACCTGGAAAAGGTAAGAGCTTGGGCGAAATGGAAAGTAGCAGATAATGGAAACAAGCAAACTCACCTCTATCCACACAGGGTGGACCACCCCCCCCCACTTCTAGAAACACTCGTGATTGTTTTGATGTCATTTACACTACCATCGATTTCCATTATTTGTCAAAACCCACCGGTGAAGATGCCGTATCTTCAGGGGCTCCTAACATGCATTTTGGTGTTTGGATATTTTAAAGAATTTTTCCCAACAAGAATTGTAAGGTTGCACCAAGGAGGACTGATTCTTGCCAGCTACCCCCAGACCATCGTTCTGCTCACAGTATGGGGTGTCTCAGAGTCAATTAATAATGCACGCTGAAGTGAGAGGTGCTGCAATCGTTTCTTTTTTAGCCGCCTGAACACTATTTATTCTTAACTGTGAGTAAGACTGGGGAATATCTCCCCAGTGGATGGCAGCAGGCAAGAAGTGAACTTGCAAAACCAGAAAGGGAAATCGCAAATTTCCATGGAAGTGTTGATTTTTCTTTCTGATTTCTAGCACAATTCAAGGGGTAGTGGGTAGTGAAATTCCAAATCCCCAAATCTGTTTTGTTTTTTTTTTCCTGTTAACAAACAACTCCTTTCCCTCTCTCTCAGTTCCCTGTGCATTTAAACACTCATTCTTTCATTCCCTTATTCTACGCTCAATACGC
>PVJO010019816.1:0-33425 GCA_004026905.1 Hystrix cristata
AGTATGTATCTCATATTAAACAGTGAAGTTAAAAAACATGATTTTTAAGGACTATCTCTGTTTCATTAGTGCACAAACATCTGTACTTGTTGGTAACTTCTTAAATAAATTATCCAGGTGGAACTTATGGTTGGCTATGAAATCTAATCTAGGACGAGATAAAATAAGATGGGAAGTGTATATCTAATTGAACAATGTGACATTTAGGCAAACTAATTTAAGTTTGAATTTCCGTAAGTAATTCCTATGTATTCTTGATGTCTATACACGTGCTTAATTTTTAATGAACTCAAAATCCTTCAAATACTTATTTGAGTATTAACTTCAAAATGTATTTGTAGTCTAGCAGTCTGCTTTTTATGTTCACATTATTTTAAATCAGAACAAAGATTTGCTATTGTTACTTATGTCCAACAAATATTTAATTGTGAATTATTTAACACTTTTTTATTTTATAGCACATGGTATAAGGCAGTTAATATGATCAAATGTTAAAAATTCTAATGCAGCGATACAGCTTTGGCGGTTACAGATTGATCATCTCAGACTATTTCAGATATTTGGGAGAAATCTCAAAAGTGGGTAATATGATTTGAAACTTACAAGGACTAGAATTTACACTCTGATCCCAGCTGACTACCATTTCCAATACTGCTGTGTGGCTGTCTCTTAGGCAGTGGCTTCTATAATTTCTAGGAAGTGATAACAAGTTTACCAAATAACAGGAGCTGGTAGTAACAAGGAGTTAAATTGTGAGTCCTTTGTGGTTTTGACGTATTTGGAGACCTAAAGTCTCAAGGTGTATCCCTCAAGAATGTCATGGTTTTGCTGAAGTTAAAGACATTTATTATTCCGTGGCCAGATTATTTCTATAGTTGAGGTGCAATCTCGCATGAATGGAGAAATGTTGCAAATTAAAAATGGTGTCCAAATGGCAAAGCATTTGAAGAACTGTCATTTATGCTAAAACTTTCTTTTCAAATTCAAGATAACTGGGTCTGTGTAGGAACTAGCATCCCAAGAGAACTCCTATACACAGGTGTGCCACTTGAATTTAAGTAAGTATTGGTATTTGTTGTATCCTTCGTTGTGTCCTAGGGAAAACAGAGTTGAATTCCAGATTAGCTAGGTCAGATTACGAGCTGTGTTATTTATTTTGTGCTGTGCCATTTCTATTTTCCCACATGGTTTTGTGTTTTTTGTCTTCACTTTTTACTGATAACTTTGTTGTAGGTCTTTCACACGCATCATTCCATTGCAACTACTGGTATGAAGAGAGCTTTATTTAAATTTGGGAGAATGTTAAAGAAAGGCTCGAGTCTCAGTTATGTACGAGGTTATTCAAAAGAAAAACAGAAATTTCATTTAAGATAGATGAATGTTTTAAGTAAAAATATTTTGGATCATCATATGCCAAACATATCACTCTGCACCTAACATTGACAATCATCCCTGAGATGTGTTGCAAAATCCTTCTGGGAAATCAGTTAGCTCCTGCAAAGCCTCAGATTATTTAGTTTAAATTACCACAGCCACATTCCTGTGGATGCACCTCAGTCATGTGCACGACATTCTGACTGAAAAACTCAAATGAATATAATAAAGCACTTGGCTTTTCCATAAAAAGACATTACTGACCATCCAGAATCTGAAGAAATATGCCCTAAGAATTTATGTATAACGTAGACAGATCCTGATTGAACAATGAGCGAACAGTTACTTCTTACAGATTTCAGTAACATTGCCTTGACAGTGGTTCATGGTGCCTCTGTGTTGCTAGGCAACCCAAGAGAGGATGGATAATTTAAACTCAAATGTACTTATGTGTGTTAGATTTTATACATATTATATTGAGACCATATTACATATGTCATTATAGGCTAGCTGACCCTGTCTAGTCTGTCTTTTATGTTCACTCATCACATACATGAAAGACACTACTATATTTTTGCTATTTTTTTGAAAATTAGCATAGTCTGAATATATAATTCTTATGGTTGACTATTGTGACTTCATAAGAGAAAATATGTAGCCTTTATTGTTTCATAAAAATATATTTTTGAAAAACTATGAACTGTACAGTATGTTCCTGTTTGAGAGAAAGAATTTCTGAGATAGTATCTCTGTGAAAGAAAGGAATAGTCTTTCAGTTCCACCTAGCTCTTCCCATTTAATTACTGTAATTAATAGATATGGAAGAAAAATTAATAAGGTTCTTAAATCCAAAAAGATATTAAATGTCAAAAATATGGACATTTGAATTAAAGACTAATCAACTTGAACAATATACTATGATGTTTAAGATAATGGTAGCATATTAATTTCAAGTGAGAGTTTTATATTTGATAACTGGAAGTTTTATAAGTTCAATTTTAAAAGTTAAATGTTACATCAGTGCCAAAGACTAGAGAATTGGATATTAATAACAAAAGAGGCTTATGGAATAAGATGTAGGAGATTGTGGAGGCTGAGACTTCTGAAAATTAATGGTCTAAATAAAAAAGGATGGAGCAAAATTCTTTATGGAAAGATTATACACCGGCAGTTTTGTGTAAAGGACAAGGGAGAAAAGCAAAGTGTCAGAGACTTATTTCAGACTCTGAAAATCCAGGGGTACCCATCATTGTACTACCTTAGTACATCTACAACTAGCTAACTTGTCCAAATTTGGGAGTAAGGACATTTTAATTGTATCATGCTAGGAAAATGGCACTGTTTCTGAATGGTCTGATGGCGCACATAATCTCTGTGTTATCGTATACAAATCCATATGAAGAAGTGCCAAAGGGACGGGTCTGGTACATTTAGATTCTGATATATTTTGAACTCCTTACAGTAGTTCCAGTCAGTGTTTAGTTGAATGATTTTGTTTCCTTTCTCCTGAGAGTGTTTTTATTTCTTTTTGAAAATTTTCTTATTAGCATATGTTTGGAGTACACAATAATTACATTTATCACAGGGAGTTTGTGCATGTACATAACACATTTTAATTCTTCTTTCGTCCCCTTCTCTCCCCTGCCTCCCTGTTCCCACGAACTCTTATTCCTTTCCTATTTGCAAAAGCTCTATATCAGTTTTTTCAACTCTTCCATTCTTTAAAACCCCCTTTCCTTCCTTACCTTCCCCTCCCTCTATCTCTTTTTCCTTTCCCCATTCGACAAGTATCTCTCTACTTCCTATAATTTAACATTTATTTTGCCCTTCATACAGTGAGTTTCTTATGTAAGAGAAATCATGCATTATTTAGGCTTGTATTTCTGATTTATTTCACTTAACATTATGGACTTGAGATGCATCCATTGTGTGTTTGCATTATTCCTATTAGACTGGTTTATTTAGTTCCATATTTGAAACTGAAGAGTAAGTTGAACACAAACTTTACTGTATATTTTATTGAGATTATTTAAAAATATAAATTATTATAAGAAACCTGATTATAACTCTAACACAGTCTTCTACTCTGTAAAATTGAGAGGTGATGACAAATTGTATGCAGGAATTTGGTTTTCTGGGCAGAGAAGGTTAGGAATCTGTAAACATGTGTCACATTACATTATATAATCATTTTGTGGGTACAAGTTTTCATAGACATTATATGACAAATTGCATGGCTATTTAACATTAACAATTTATACTTAGCATAATACCAAGTATACTTGGGAGGTTAAAGATTTCTATAGGATGAGGTTGAGGATTGTTGCCAAGTATTAGATATTTAGTAAAGAAATCCTACAATTTTTTAGATTTGTATCTCTTCAGTGATACACTTAATTACTTCATGTTTTATATTTCACAGAATTCATTATAGATACTATGTTTCAAAATATTTTTATTTAATAAGTTAATCCTGCTTCTATAGATGGGTTACTAAGTTCCATTTGTCTTTCAGGCTATTTTGAACTCAAATTTTAAAACTGAATACAAAAGCTGTGTTGCTTGTTTTATACTGTCTTTCAGGCGATCTTGAATTGAATTTTTATGTCATTAAAGCTAGTTTCAGGGGTTGAGGATTTAGCTCAGTGGTTAGAGTGCTTGGCTAGCAAGAGCAAGGCCGAGTTCGATCCCCAGCAACCTGCCCCCAAAAGCCAGTTTTTACATATATGCACATCTATATTCCTTAACTTCTTTTATTTGAGTAAAATAAAACAAGAACATACTTATTTTTAATCGTTTTGTCTTTCAGTTTTGGGTTAAAAAAATTAATGGTTTTTAAAGCGGATTTATAACAGGGCATTCTGAATTTGATAGTTTTATATGTCTTCTCATGTTTTATTCTTTCTCTAAGTATGAGTTTTCTCTTATCTCTTTAGATAAACTATCTACCCTTTGACATCCTCAAGCCCCTCTTGAACTGCAGTAACCCACATTTTTGCTTTTCTAATGTGGTCTCAAAGGCCACATAAGCTTTTTTCATTCTTTTTATTCTTTTTCCTTTTTTTCTACTTACTGTATTTTCAAATAGCTTATCTTCCATTTATTGAGTCTTTCTTCTATCTGAGGCATGTTGTTATTAATGAATGCCTTTTGTCTAGTGTTCTTTTCAGCTGTAGGATTTCTAATATTTTTAAATTACTTATACCTCTTCATTATATTTTTGTTATAAAGTATCAAACTGTTTTGCCATATTTTCTTTTAATTCATTGGGTGGTCTTAAAAAGAGCTATTTAGGGTTTGGGTATTTAGCTCAAGTAGTACAGCGCTTGCCTAGAAAGCACAAGGCCTGAGTTCGATCCCTAGCACTCTGCCCACCCCCCAGAAGAGCTATTTTACATTCTGTAAGACTTTGTACTTATTGGTTCCTTTATGATCAATTTCAGGTGCCTTATTTTGTCTATTAGGTGAGGTCGTGGTTTCCTGAATTCTTGCAGCTTGCTGTGCAAAGAATGCTGCACACCGAAATGTGAGGTGTTACTCTAATCCTTCTGTTTTGGCTTTTATTTATTTATTTGTTTATTTTGCCAGTTCTTCCAGAAATTCTAAGCAGGCTGCTATTTTCCTGGTATAATGGCCAGTATTTTCGCACTGGATGACTCTCTAAGTCCAGGTTTGCTGTGATTCTGCCATTGGTGTGTCACACAATTTAAGCAGGAGCAGGTGCCCCAGCCCCAAGGTTGTCACACATCGGCGCTGGATAGATTGATTAGCATGGACTGAAAAGGTGGCTAAAAGGGTTGTCTGTCCATGCATCCCTCTGCCTGAAGCAAGGGAAGGCTGGATGTCTCATACGCAGTCCTGGCGGATGGTCTGGCACTGCAGGCTTCTGTTCAGAACCAGGCTTCACCATGAAAGGCCTGGCCCTCGGCTCCAAGCATCGACTCCCTCCTTCTTTCAACCCCAAGCAGACGATGATTCTTTATGTCATGCTACCTGGGCTGGGTGAGGATGGAGCACTCAGTCCTGTGGACACCAAGGCCGGTATACTAGGTGGAACCTGGAACCCACAGCCCACTGAGACCAGCTCAGTACAGGTGCAGGGCCATGGCCACGGAGCTGTGGCAGATCAGCTGCTACTCTGGTGTGTTCGTGGTTCACTATCACTGCCACTGGCTGCAGGTGATGCTGGCCTGAATATAAGTATGTCCCCCTGGAGCTGTGGGTGTCCACCTGGAGACAGGATAAGTCTGGAGGCTGTGTGGACGGGTATGGCCTGGAGAGAAGGACTGTTGAGATCTGCTCAGTGTTGAGGCTTCTGGGCTGGTGCTGAGTTTCAAGGACATTTCTGTACATGTCCTTTGTCCTGCGCCCCAGTAGATGGAAGCTTTCTCTGCAGTGTGTTGCCTGAGATGGGTGGCAGCAGTCCCTCGGCCGCTAAGCAAATACATGTCCGAAAGCCTGCCCTGAGCCGCAGCGTGCAGACAGGGCCCTGGGCTCTGCCCAGTGCTGTTTCAGCGTACCAGGCTTACTGGGCTCCAAGGCTAAAAGCTCAACTTCATTTCCTCTTCTTGCCCATGCATGAGGTTTTTCTCTCCAGCTGCTCTGCTGGCTGGGTGATCATGACTGCTGCAACACCATCCTTTCTGCCTGCCTCAATGTCTTTCCCTTTGTTATGCAAAAGCAAACTACTGTGATGTCTTTCCTTAGTTTCTGTGAAGGTCGTTTCATACAGGAGTAGCTGTTCACATTAGTGTTTCTGTGGATCAGCAGAGGGTCTCACTGTCTTACCATCTTATACCATCTTTAAGGAAAAGATATTTAAATTTGGTATAAACAACCGTGTCTCATGGGAAAAACGGTGATAAATCCCCAAGAGTAAAAAGTGCCTATAGGTGTCCCTATTAGTTTGTTATGTTCATTCAGTAAATCTACAATTGAATAAATTATGTTAAAATTCCATAATTGGGACCATGCGATATTTTATTTGGTGTCTGTTACCGTATATAGGAAGTGATATTATTCTCTTCATAGCAATTTTGTTGGCCTTTTAGTGAGAATTTTAAAGTACTTTATGAAAGAGTTTAATATCTTTTAACTTTTGCCAATAAGTATTTGTAAGAATTGGATGGTGTTCTTCATTTTACTCAACTTAAACATATTAGCCTTGATCTCAAAGGTTAGGCTCTAGGTAATGTGACCTCTCATCTTTTCCTTTATTTTACTGATTTCAGTGAATGACAACATATTGGTCCATCCATCCGTACTACAAGGTATACTTTGACATCCTGTTTTAGGTTCACTGTCTACTCAATCCGCAAGTCCTGTAGGTATTGCCTCTGACTCACCTTAAAATCTATCTGCTTTGTTCTAATCCTGCAGTGAATGCCTTCATTCAGAACGTCTTTCCCTTGATTTCTGAACTGCCTCTTAATTTAGTCACAGCAACCCTCTTTCTATTCTTCCATGTCTCAAATAATCCCTACTTAATGCTGTCTTAAGGATTCTCCAGGGTCTCCAAGATATAATTTCATTAAAACTTGTAATAAGGAATAATCCAGTCCTTGCTCATCAGTCCATGCCAACCTTTGACACTTCTCTCACCAACACAATGTACTCTGCTCAGGCTGCATGCCACACATTTGCTGGGAAGTGTACACGCTGTCTCTTCTGCTTCTCTAATCCTACTCCTTCCATTGTTTGTATGGATAACATCTCGCCTTTTAAGATTTGACTGAAACTGTTCCTGACATCTTGACACCCAAACAAGCACTCCTTCAGGTTCACAGCAGTCTTTGTACCTATATCATTTATCACCCAGCATTACCACTGATGCTTAAATATCTATTTCCTACAAGGATCTGAGTAGGTATGCAGAGGGGTATAGCAGAAGCAATCGAGTGGGAAGAAGTCAAGGAAACTTTCAGCTACGTTGGCAGAACAGTGTTTTACTTAGATTATCTTTAATTTAAATGGACTTGGGTCGGCTTAGGGAGATTGTTGGAAAAAGGGGAAGTAGGAAAGATTCTAAAGATCGAGGGTTAGAGATCCTAACCCTAAAGATCTCTTCACACCTCTGCAGCTGGTTCCTCTGGTGTGAAGTGAACTGGAAAGCAGGGGCCATCTCTCATCTGTGAACACGACATAGTGTTTGTCAAAGTATGCCTGGCACTTAGTAGGCCCTTAATAAATATTAAGTGGATTGAGAATTCTAGATGCTGTGCAAGTACTCCTACTAAATTGCTTTCAAAAAGTATATCCTCTGTAACATCAAAATCTATTTAAAATATACTCTTTTCTGTATTAGTAAGCGTTCCCATCGATGGAACAAAATACTGGAGACTCACAACTTAGAGGAAAGAGCTCTATTTTAGTTCATGGTTTTCATTTCATAGGTTCGGTCCATGCCTGGCTGACTCCAAGCCAGAAACATCATGGCACAAGGGTATGGTGAAATAGAGTTGCTCGGCTTGTTACAACTGGATAGACGAACAGGAAGCAAAACTAGGGAGCGATATTCTGTGCAAACATGTGACTCCAGTGACCCACCTTCAACTGGGCCCTGCCTTATAACAGCACATCCAGCTGTGAAATCAGTGGATTAATAAGCTGATCAGTGTGGAGCCCTATGGACAAATCACCTCTGCAGTAGTCTTTTACTCCAGTCAGACTGACAGTTAATCTTAACATCTATTTAAGCAAATACTTAATCCCCAAATATAGATGATAATAAGATCATAATTCCACCTACTATGATGGAACTATCTTATGTACAACCAAACATACACTGATGTCTGCTCCAAAGTCTCAACAGTTCCAGCACGGCTCAAAAGTGATCAAAGTCTCCTCTGACACTCAAGCCAAACTCCTAGCACTGACCCCCTAGAAATTTTTAAAAAAGCAAGTTACATATTCCTAATGTCTCAGGCTAATTAGTTCCATTCCAAAATGGAAGAATGGGGGGGTAGGATGAAAGAAAGACCAAAACCAAGTAGTGCAAACATTAAGTCCTGCAGCTATATATTGGGCATCCGGCATATGGGGTGGTAAATTGTGTGCTTCAGAGGGATTTGGCAGTCCCACCCTTATTGACCTGCTGGTTGCAGTCAACATGGCCTCTCTCTTGGGCTCACTCTATTCACTGCCTATGGCTTTCTTTAGCAAACATTCTACAATCGTGGCATTTTTGACTCCCAGGTATCTTTGCTGCCCCCTTGGTTTCATTCCCACTGCTTTATACACCTAGCTTTCAGGGGCACATTCTCAGGGCTTCCAGACCTTCCTTTGAAATCTAGGTGGAAGCCTTTATGACTCCCTAGTTCTTTCATTAGTTTCATTTTTCCATTCCTGGATAATCAGCATTATGTGAACAGCACCAAAATTGCTGCATCATCTTCAAGCAGTAGCTGGGCCCTATTAGATCATGGCTGCCATGGCCTTTGAGTGCCTATATAGCTGAGTACAGTGAAATGAATCCCAGGGAACCAATTCCCCAGGAAGCCCTTCTCAAGACGTGGGCTCAGGGGCTCTCATCTCATATGAAAAGTTTACATATCAAGCCTGCAATATGAAGAGCTGATTCCTGAGATGGCTTCATGGAAACTTTCTTCTTGTCCTAGGCAAAAGTTCTTTGTTTCTTTAATGGTGCTAATCTCTTCAGCAACCACTCCTTCTTTGGTCTCAACTTTACATGTAGCTCTTTTCGGTCCAAAATTTAAGTTTGTTTAAACAGAATATTTCTGCTTTGCTTTTTGATCCCAATTCTAACTGTAAATCTGGCTAAAATTTGTCAGCTGTAACCACCCACAGCCTGAATATTGGGATGCCTTGAAATTTTCTTAGCCAGATCGATTAGTCTGCTGCCTTTAAATATAGCCTCACGCAGTTTTAGAACATGGGAGAAATGCAAACTCTTTGCCAGAATATAACATGATTGGCAACAAGTCTGGTTCCCAGTAGAGTCCTCATTCCCAAGTAAAACGTCAGGAACCAGACTTTACTGTCCACATTTTTGTCAGCATTCTAGTCTGAGTTCTGACCAAAATTGCCCATTAGATTCTGCTTACAACAGGGTAAGGCTTCCCTATCCAGCATCCCCAAACTTTTCCAAAGTTTTCCAAACTCCTCTTGCCAACCAGTTCCAAAGTCTCCCGAACCACAGGTTGTGTTTAGTTAAACAACAGCTGCACTCCTGGTACCACTTTTGTAATTAGTCAGTTTTCTCAATGAAACTTACTATTAAAGAAAAAGTTTATTTTCAGTTACCATTTAGGTTTCAGGGGTTCAGTACATGATTGGCTGGCTCTAAGCAGAAACACTAGGGCAGAGGGACATGGTGGAGCAAAACTGCTTGGTTCATGGTGGCCAGGAAGTGGAATGGGAGCAGCACCAGTGAGAGAGAAATCCTCTAAAGGCACAGCCCTAGTGACCCACATCCAATGGCCCTCGTCTCCTAACTGCATTATATTAGTCACTTTCTCATTGCTGGATACAGTACTCAAAACCCACAACTTGAAAGACAAGAGTTTTGTGTGGCCCAGGGTTTCCAGTAGGTTCAGTCCAAAGGCAGCCTGCTGTAAGCCAGAACCAGCATGGGAGAAGGGCCTAGTGGAGGACAACTGCTTACCTGAAGGCAAACAGGAACCAGAGAGTGAAGAGAGGAGGTGAAGACAAGAATATGCCATTCTGGTTCATCCCCCCACTGATCCACCTCTATCCAGGCTCTACCTCCTACCAGCACATTCAGCTATTAAACTCATCAAATGATGAATCTAATGGTGAGTGTAGTTCTCCCATAATTCAATCATCTTCCAGACACACAAGACTTTCAGGGACATTTTAGATCCAAACCATACCAATCACATTCAGCTATAAACTCCAGTGGCCTAGTCCACTGATGAGTATGGCACCCTCATTATCCAATCACTTGTCCCTATGTCTCTGAACCCAACCATGTTTACTATTAAATTTATCCTTCATATTTTTCATGTGAAATGTCTGGTCAACATGATTTGATTAAGATGTGTGGGCTTTAATGTGATTAAACCAAAGCATTGCCATGTTTTGTAACTATTGCATGACAACTAGTCCAATATTCTATTCATTAATGGAGACTTAGTAAATGGAATCCTTTTGGCCAGTATTTTCTGATAGAAGAATAAATCAGAAACACCAAAAGCCTATTTGCTCGATTTTAGTTTGCCATTTTTTCCCTAAAAGCTGTTTCACATCAAGCATACAAAATTGCCTTTCTGAAATATGAGAACACAGTGTATTGTCAGTAAAATGGTCTGCATTGATTAGTTTGTCTTTGGGGTGTAGTTGCTTCATCAGATGATGGAGATCCTGCTGGCATTTCCTGCAACCTGCTATGGTATGTGGGCTTTATTGGCTTCTCAGCAGCGACACTGACACAAATTGTCAGATTTTTATGGGCAGTTTTAAACCTAATGAAATACATCCTTGAGAAAATCCCTTCACCATTTCAGCAGCTGTATGATTTGCAAGAAAAGAATCAGTCTATTAGGCAGGGTAGTTCAGGATTGAAATCATGGAAGACAATGACAACATGCTTATTTTGCTCTCGTGCATGGTGTCATTAACTGCACTATGAGACACTGATGCTGCCGCAGAGGCTGGTATTAATCTTTGTGCCAAAGCTCGCAGAAACCCTGGTGCATTCACTGACGTAAGTGTTGCTGTCCATCTCTTTGATCGTAAGATTACTCCTTTGGGGTAGAAGGTAATGTAAGGCTGCTAAACCTAAAAAAAAGAATCAGAAATCTGTTAGTGAAGGTAAGAAATGTGCATTTTCTTTCAGTATTGAAAAATAAGAGCACAAAACCACATGCTATTTCCCAAGGAAAATTGGTCCAATTGCTTGTAGATAATCACACACATTATCTCATTTAATCATCACTCAGAGAGTAGAAATACTTTCTCTATTTTATCAATAAGAGACTGAGTGATTTGCTGGCATTTGATCTGCATGAATCACATGGTACATCCTTAATTAGCACTCTGTAGACTTTACTTTTGAATTAGTTATTTTGCTAATTATTGACTCTTTATTGTACCTAAATGTGAAGTAATAACATTCATAACGATATTTCTACAATACAGGAATGTTACATAAGTTTATGTTCAGTAGTATGTAATGCTTTCTTTTTTCTCACCTTTTAAAATAGTATTCCTGAAATAATGATACAGTTAAGAACTGTATGTTAGCAGAATCTTTGGCAAGAGGAGAAATTATTTTATAGGTAGAATTGTTTATAGGGCTTTTTCAAATGATTCATACAGAATTAATCTGGAAAACATTTTAGGGACCACAAATACTTATTGTAGCCAGGAAGCAGGGTCCTTAGACCAGTATGTTCTATGATTTTTTATTTCAGTGTATATAATCTAAAGATCTACATACAAATGGCTGATTTTGCATTTCTAGCTATAAAAACACTTCCTTCTGGAAGAATATCTTCATTTATGTTAAACAAACAAGTATCTCCGATAAGCAAAATTAACTGAGAAAGACATCGTGCAGTTTGGTCTCATTTGGGCCATGAAAAATGTTCCTCTGCCATCGCAGTCTTTGATGGGGTACATCACAGGTGTTGTCTTTTTGGCCAGTTTAAGGCTCATTTAGTCCAAAAAGATATATGCAATTCTTAAGTCAAATATTGGAAATAAATTAACTGCCTCTGCAACCAGATCACAATTCTTTGTATAAGGATTATGGATTCTTGTTTCCTCTTCTAAGTGTTTTAGAATTATGGCTCAAATCCTTTAAAGACAGATTGTTATTATTTTATATCTCAAAAATGTGTATATTTCTCATTTCCTTCTAATAAGGCTAGTTATTTTTAAAAGTCACAATATACTTAATCCAAAAATCCAGATTAAAAATAGATTGGCTCTTTAGAAAAGTGAAGAAATCCTTTTTAAAGAAAATTTAAATTTATTAATTAAATACTTGACCTTTTGTGGCTTTTCAAATGTCTAGTTTCTAGAGAAGAGAAGCAGTTAGAAGAAAAAGACTATGAATATGAATTCACGGCCAAAGAACAAAAACAGTTTAATTTGTATGCTAAAGATTCATAAATTGCAAGTGGGCACTTTTAAAAATTTAAACATTTGAATTTGATATCTCAGGCACAGAGCGATCACATATATATATAAAATATAAAAATAGATATATAGGTAGATATATAGTTACTTACTGTCTACCAGCTGTGTTCTGATTTCAAAAGATGACCTTCCCTATAAGTTTTATATCTAACTCATAAAATGCGTGACTCTGGAGAACAATTATCATGGTGGGGAATGTACTTTCTTGACGACACGGTGGGGTACTGCTTCCCACCTCTGTTTTTGAAGGATATTAAAGGTAAGATTAAAAATGTTGCATTTGTTCTGCTTGCCTGATTGTAACAGTGAAGGAGACAAAATTGATTCTAGCTTATGGCTGAACGTTTCAATGTTATTCAGCAGCACCTGTTGGCCGGCAGCTGTTGAGGATTATTGCATTTCGTTGTCAGAAATAGTGCAGCAAAAATAATAAATCAGCCTTAAACTGGCTACTGAAGGAGTTTGTTTAAAAGATTTAAAGAACTCTTTATAGACAAAGATGTTAATTCTAAGTAGCAAACCAGGATGAACTTGCCTATGTCTTGAAATTTATGTTTTCTTAAGCTGGATCATGCTTACTCCATGCAATGAAGCCAGGGCAGTCTTCTCCCTGAAAAACTCATCTGGAAAAGGTTCCATAACAGGCATACATACAGAAAAAAAATAACAAGTGTACAATATTTCTTTAATATTTTTTTTCCTCTCTCTTTGGCTCAGGTGAAATAGAGGATACAGCTTTGATAATTAGAATTTCATATGGCAAACTCACACACAAGGTGGATTTGAGGAAATCAATTTTCACTAATCTAGAAAATTCTCTCCTCATGAGAAAAGGGATTTGAAAACTTTCATGATATATTTAAATCCACTGTATATTTCTCTTACTTTGAATTAGGAAAAAAGTGACTCTAAGGTCATAATGTGAAATTGACTTCGCTTCCCAGTATATAATTACATTTCACATTGAGTCAAATTAGAAAGAAACATTCACAGGCGAATGGGAAGGAGAGAAATGTAGTTTATTATTTTATTACTTGTCATGGAAATGCATACTTCATACGAACCATTACTTCTGGTTGTCTATTTGTTTTCCCTACATTCAATCACAAAAATTCAGAAGATGTTTTTGGGGTTATGTGGGGAGAGGTTGAATGATCAGGAGTTAAAATAAATGTTGTGATTTTTTACTTAATGTATTTATTCATGTGTTTTCATCTTTACATATGCATACACATATATCCATTTTCATATATATTCAAGTGTTTATTTTCTCCTATTCATTTCTTAGTTTTGAGAAAAGTGCATGTATTCTCGATCCCATTTATTGCCCTAGAGAACTGCTCGCCTTGCTTATTTTCTTTTGCCAGCCTCCTCACTTTTCTTCTTACCTCTCTCTATCCCTTTCTTTTCAGTGGGTCATTAACAACTCTTCCCTAATGGGCCTTCAGCTGCAAAGGCATTCAGGACTGCTTTCTGAAGAGCAACCAAAATTAACCACATATCTTAGCGGCAAACCTCATAGCCACCAGTCATGCATACTACCACATCCAAACTCTGGGTAACAGTGGGTAAGAAACACTACAAAATTTCCTTATGTGGAGACAAAAGATCTACTGATTTTCCTCCTGTGTGGAAACTTTTGCCCAGCCCCTTTGTACATCTGTGAAATGACTCCGATTTATCCTTGATGCCTTTCATTCGTATAATTAGGTTGGGCTCTACCTAAAGGAAGAGAATGGCTCTTCCTCTGGGCCCGGGTGGCTCATCTGTCACCGCCACCGAGTCTTTTCAGCGGCAGCGGCAGCCCTAGTGAGCTTGGCATCAAGGCTGAACAAAGAACAGAAGTTTGGGAGATTACTCAACACTTCCTGCCAGAGAACACCCGAGTCTCCCAGCGCTGTTCACTATGGCACTTTCAGGGTCAATAGGAAAGCGTCTCAACACATTTGGTGTCTTTTGAAAATTATGTTTGGGAGTCTTGTTACATGTGGATGGTAATTCATTTTAAGTGGTGAAGAGATGGAAATAAAAGGGAGGTAAGGTCCTGAATGTCTTAAGCCTTTTGTATCATCCCATTTTTCACATTGTAAAAAACGAGAATAAGTTTAATGTTGTGGAATACAGAACACTCATTAAAAAGGGATAAGTGGGGCACTAGACCCTCCTATTAGCCTCTTGCTTTGCATCTATTTGCTCCCTCCTACTCAGGACTTGATTGTAAACACTTGGGATTAATTTTTTGTCATTTCATGCATTTCCATGCTGTATTTTGTCTTTCTGTCAAGCAAAGATAATATTATAGTCCAGAACTTGGCCATCCATAGTGCTTAAAAATATGTTATTATTTTGCAATAGAAACATTTAAAATTTCTTTAGCTGTATTTTGCATTTATCTGCATTCCTAAAAATAGAATACAAATCACAAATTTACCTCTTTTGTACTCACCATTGTTAGAGGTGTGATTTGAATACAGTCATAACAGTATGTCTTGCTAACTCACTCACATCCATTTACTTCTCAATATTGTCAACACTCAATATGGTTAACACTCTTAGTTTGTTGCTTCAAAATTAGTGTACTTTGTAATCAAAATTATCAAAATTTTAATACCTATTTATGAAATAAGAATTCTCTTATTGGTAAAGTATACATTTATTTTGGATAGTCAGAAGACTTTTTTAAGCATGCTTCTTTTTCCTTAACTGTTGTAGAGAAACGACTTGTTCCAATTTTTTACGTAAGCTTTTCAAAGTTGTTGCAGTCTCCATAGTGATAAACTGGGAGGTGTGGGCTTGTTGGTTTGCTTGCTTTCCCTAGAGGAAAGATGCTGTGGGAACAATGTCTTTCACTGAAGGACAAGAATACCTTTTTGTTTTTGTTGTTGTCCATCATGGTAATAGTTTATAGAGAAGAAATTCTCTGTAAACTTTATCCATTGATAACATCATGTGTCTTGGTTTATTAAATAAAGGAAATTGAAGAGAAAATCATTTTCAGATCTGCTATGCTTGGCTCTCACTAGCTATGTTTTGCTGGTGGGATATTTACTTGTGGGACTGTATTTAGAATGGATGACTACATTTGGAGATTATCTTTTTTTAACGAACTGTTTATATAATAATATAGGAGATGTTTATCGTGAATAAGAAGTGCTGCAATGGCTCTTTCTCCATATCACACTCACCTTTTAAAGACCAGCTGATTTCTAATCTCTTCTTGATTCCCTACAGCCATCAGGCTGTGGAATGAAACTCAGCTTTTAAAGATAAAGCAATATGGACAAATATCACCAATTATTGAATCTAGGTGATGAATATACAGGTGTTATTTGAGCTAGTCTTTCTACTCTTCAGTATGATTGACATTTTTATTAAAAATTTTGGAGTAAATAAAATAATGTGATGCCCAATGAGCAGATAACTATAAAGGCAGTCAAGCAAAACCCCGTGTAAAAACCAACACAACATGTTATAAGAACAAAATGAATTCTGTGAGGCTGAAGTGCGGAAGAAGTGGGTTAGAGCAATAGAATGTCTCTCTTCTAAAAAGTCCAGTGGTGCTTCAGTTCACAAACTTTATTCCTTCCGCAATTCTGGGAAAGTTGCCTGGTGTTGTGTTCATCACTCAATGCAGAGTTTGTGAACGGAAAGGAAATTTTGCCAAACACTTCTGTTTGGCAACTGAACTGTTCGTGAACAGAAGCGTTCGTGAACTGAGATATTCCTGTAACATCAGAGAGGTGGCCGAGGACCAGAATATGCAGGGCTTTGTAAGTTAGGAGAGGCATTTTATACCAAGAAGGTTTCTAAGTAGATATGTGGCTTGCATCTCACTTACATTTTAATAAAGTGTTTGGCTACCATATAAGCAGTTCATTGTTGAGGTCAAAATCTGAGGTGGGAGATATGACTGTGGAAGAATCAAGTGTAATAATGGCTTGGATACAGTGAATTTCATGGAAATAGGAGAGGCTGGCTGGTATGAGGTATTTTCAGAAGGTAGAATCAATAGTATTTTCAGATGGATTGGAGGTAGGTAATAAGGGAAAGAGGAAAAACCTAAATTAAGGCAAGTAGGGAAAGAGAATCAAAGGTAGATCTTAGGTTTTGGACTTGAGTAATTACATTGATGATGGTGTCATTGATTATGATTGAAAAATTTGGAGGGAAGCAAGATTATTTTGGCAGGGGAGAAAAGGGCAGAGAATAGAGTTTTGCCCCAGCTATATTGGATTTGAGACACTTTTGAGACCTCTGGATAGAGCTGTTGACTTGACATGTAGATATGTTTAGACTGGCTTTCTGGGGAAAGAATTATCCACAAAATTAAAATTTGGGGATTTTTTGCATTTTAATGGCAAAAAGAGATGATGGTACTGAGGAAGTTGGGCAGCTAGAGAAAGAAGGACGGCCTTCCCAAGGTGTAGGGCATTTCAGCATTTCCACATTTAGTTATTAGCAAAGGAACAGCAAAGTATAAATGAGGTGGCAAAGGTGTTGCTATTTAGAAGGAAGAGAAAGCAGAAGAACTACATGGAGGTCAAGAGAGCAAACATAACAGCACATGGTCAATGTTGTCAAATACCATAGAGAATTCAAATAAAAAAATGAACTTAAACAGCCAGTGTATTTGGGAAAATAGAGATTATTAGTGCTCCAAAAGAACATCTTATGCGGGTTTGGGAAGGTAAGACAAGGTTAAGAGAGGAATGGGCAAGGAGAGCAGTAGACAACTTCTCTGCAGGGTAAATGAAACACGGGCGGTGGGCAAGGAAGAGAGGAAGTATGGAATTTGCTTATACATTTGTCTGCTTTGATGCTTATAAACTGAATGATTGAACCGAGAGAGGGATGAGTTGGGAAAGAAAGGGGATAATTGTAGGAGTAAAGTCTTGAGGAGGTGAAGAGATTTTAGTACAGATTTACCTGGCCGGCCTTTGAGAAGAAGGATCCCATGTTATCTAGGATGATAGGAGGGAAGGCAGCAGGTATGACACAGATGCTGGCAGGTTGAGATTCTAGTGCTTTGAATATGACAGCGTTGCTGATTCATGGCCTCCACCTCCTCTAAGGGTTAGGAGGCAAGGGAAGCCGTGTGCCTTAAAGAAGGCACCTACTACATTTGAAAACAAAAAGAGAAGAGTATTGACTTTGGATCTACACCACCTTTTTCAGTTTTACATTTTTATTCAAATCTCAGCTCTCTTACCTGATAGATATTTAGCCATGGCAGAAATACTTAACTTCCAGTCTTTAAAATGAATTTAAGTTATAATAGTGCTGATAACAAGACTATGACAAAATAAATATATACCGATTTGAAATATTAATAGTTCAGCATGAGCATAAGAATCTAATCAACTATGAATATATCAAGCATTATGTTCTGGCAAAGAGAATTAACAAGCTTTAATATTTTGAAATGTAACTCAAAAACATATTCAAATAAGAAATTACATAGAATTTGTTGCAAAATAACCGATCAATGTTTTTCCAAATCAACAGAGAATGATTTGTCTGAAATGAAACTTAATATATATTGTTTAACAGAACAAATACACAAATATTAACAACCAAAGGATACACTTTTAGAGGCTAAGAAATAAAGTAATCTTGTTTGCAGGCATAAACAAGAACACAGCCAGAAAGGTTGGCACACACCTGTAATCCCAGCACTCTGGGAGGTTGAGGCAGGAGGATAGCAAGCTCTTGCCCATCCTGGACAATTTAGTACTTAGCAAAAACCTGTCTCAAAATAAAAAAATAAAGAAGGGCTGGGGATATTGTTCAGTGTAAAGGCCCTGAGTTCAATTCCCCAGTAACGTCAAAAAGAAGGAAACAAAATTGACAGGGAAACACATGCTTCAAAGTCGTAATTAATCTTACTGACTCCTTGGGGTTCCTACAAAAGCCATCTTCTTCAAAACACATACAGCACCTGTTTGGGTTGGTCTGGGCCACCAGCGTTATTCCCGCAGGATTTGGATGTCATGTGTTCAAACTAAGGAGTGCTAGGGACAAATACAGCACGACAATAGGGCTAGAAAGGCAGCCACGATTAGAACCCTGAGAGATACCGCACCTCTGCTTATCTCTGCTTCTCCCGACGGTTCTCCGTGTTATGGATGGCAAAGTATTTAAAAAAAAAAACTTAATTTTTAACTTATTAAGTGAAACTTAACAATATTCAAAAATATTTCATAATGAGGAACATTAAACATTGGAAATATGTAATACAAAATGCAGTATCTCTAATCTACTTTTATTCATTTATTCTTGCCAACTCTAATTTATTAGACAATTTGTACCCTAATACTTAAGAGTCCAAAATGTGTCCTAATTTTCTGTCTTGGGTATGACTGTTAAAGGAAGATGTTACTTTTAAGCATTGGAACATACCTCATTGTTTCTAATCAAAGAATTTCCTTTTATGTAGTCTGTACCAGAATTTAGCAATGATGTGTGTAAAATACAGCTTTTCAACCTGCAAGAGCATTTATGAATTGTGGGTTTGCTTATGTTTATAATTGTGTGCATTTAAAATCGCCATTTGTATTTTGAACTCTTCTGGCTTCTGACAATAGTGGATATTTGGACTGCAGACAATGGGAACTGTGATGTACAATATATAGACTTGCATCCAGCTGAGAAAAACCATCACTCTGTCTGCGCTTGAATCAGCAGGAGGTTTTCTTTCAGTTTGTTTAGAGGTACCAGGTCCTGTTACCTGCCAGGCATACCATGGTTGACAGGGAAATTTTCTTTTGCCCTTTGTGTCTTAAATACTGAATGACACAGAAATTTCTGCGCAACTAAAAACCAGTTAAAGGTCTCATCTATGACAATGTTAAAAATAAACCCACTTTACATTTTAAATTATTATATGTGAGAGACTATTATCAGAATACTTAACAGAAACAAATAATTCTCCGTGATTCTGATTCAGAGTACACACAAAAACGTCTTAAAAGCAAATGGGTGGCATAAACCACTTTGTAAAACTGTTTGGTATTTTGCACCAGGTTTAATCCATGCCTACTCAATGATACTGCAATTCAGTTACTAAGTATATGCCCAAGAGAAATGTGTGTACTTGTGCCCCAAAGCACATAGTAAAGTAGTCTTGCAGGAGCACTGTTGATAATACCTAAGGCTGGACACCACCAGGTGACACTGCATATTGCTGTAAGCGTGGATAAATATTTCATGGCGTATTTATATAATCATTATTATAAGGCAGTTAAAATAAACATTACTGTTAAGCCCAAAAGCATGGGTAATCCCCTAAACGTGATAGGGAATCAGGCATGAAAGAGTACATACTATCTGATTCCATTTATGTAATACTCAAATATGGACACAACTCATGTTAAAATGGTACTTACAGAAGTTGAAATGGTGTTTATCTTTGGGGAGAGTGGAAATACGTATTGAGAGAGTTCTTGGTGTGGATTTGTAATGTCCTCGCTTGATCTAGAAGATGTTCATGTAGGTTTTTCTTTATGATAATACATTGATAAGATTATGATATAAATTGAGATTTTTAATTATAATATATTGAGATTATTATTAAATGTTTTCAGAGGAAAAAACATAAGTCTCAGAAAATTAAAAAAATACCCACTTCCTTTGCTATAGAGTTAAATAACTTTGTACATGTTGTATACTTATTATGTTTATGTTAAAATTTGTTGAATAAATAATTTACTGTCTCCATCTAGGTTTTCTTAAGCTTCACAAAGCAGAAATATAATTAAGTACATTTTATTCTTCAAGTCACTTGAAGAATTAAAGTATTTCTTTCTTTAAGTAATCCTTAAATACAATAACCACAAGTAAATTTAATATGAGTCAATAATTTTAAGATTCTTAAACTCAGTCTGCTTGATGTGTCTTGCTTTTTATAGAGTTCAATGCTTCAAGTTTGAGTTAAAACATTTTATTTTGCTTCCAATTTTGTATAACATTATGGATTTTGTGTAATAAATGTTCCTGATATGACCTCCTGGTTAAAAATTTTTGTTGCTGAGAGTACTATTGATTTAGCAGGTGAATACACATGTGGCTCTATAGGTTACTTCCCTACCCCTGAAAAATGCATTGTGATAAAAAGACTGTACATTCCTGGCATTTAATGGCTTAACTTTTGTAACATAAAGTAGCAAAATTTTATTGGTTGAAATTTTATTATTCAAATATATAATATACTACATTTTAAAAATATTTTCCTTACACCCTTGGGATGTATGATTATCCAAGAAAATGATATAGGTGATATTAATAACTGCCTTTTCCTAAAATTAAACACAGCACCACCACTGATGATACACATATTATGTACTTTCACAGAGGGAGTTAACTTAAACCAAGTATTCTTCTGCCTTATAATTAATGAAGAGTTTCCCCCAAACTCATTATTTCATTTACCCTATTAAGGGGACAACAGTACATTTTTATAGAACAAGAGTACCTTTTGGTAGCCATCAAGCTACTTAGATAAATGCTGTCTGCTTTGCATGGAAAACAGATCAGAAATTTCTTTGCCGAATCTAGTCACCTTTGAATAAAAACGAAAGGGAGAAGATGTGTTGGACATTTAAAATAGTTGCTATTTCAGATTAGAATTGAGAATGACATAATAGTTTCACACTTAATAAACAAATTTGAGGAACAAAAGTGAAGTATTTTAGAAAAAGATATTAAATTAGCGTGTATGATGATCTTATATGTTGCTATAGGAAGTATGTGTACTAACTCCAAAGACGTTGAAAATGTCAGGAAATCGATCTGAGGCAAACCTGCATGTACGAGAAAAATCAGAAATGATCACTAAAGTCTCTTGTAAAAAAAAAAAGTAAAAATGAATAGGAAATGGTGAAAGTGTATAAAAGTCAAAGGGAAACAATGATGCGATTTATTACAAAACTTGTGTATTTTAATCATGAGCAAGTTTAATAGTACTAAAAAGCTTGACATACAAAACAAACATAAAAACCCGAAATACTCATATCCTCCTTCTGCAGCCACCATATTCCTTTTACTTGTCTAACATTAATAATTAATGACCATTTCTTCTGATATTTCTAAATTATGGGCTATTAGCCGTATTTCTTAATGTATTGATTCTAGATCTTATCAGTTGACACTCTTTTATAATTCACAATTCAGCTTTCTTACACCTCATGTTCAATGCTGATACTTCAGTTTAATTATATTACAATTTTGCTTAAATGGTATATATCTTTTATGATATAAATATGTTCCAATGTTGAAATAGCTGCCATACTGTATTTATATGTCCTACTTTGAGGGGTTTTTATCCTTCCCTCTGCCCCGTGTTTCTAGTTCTTCTTAACCTTTTGTACAGTTCGCCATTGTAGTGTTCTGCTCTTCACAAATATTGTGACATATTAGTTATATTAAGTTGTTCCACTTGTCTTTAAGCTTCTCGTGTTGATCTTGGCTTGATTGATTTCTAGACTTATGATACTGGTTTTCTGTTCTGAAAATTCTTTGATTGAGAGTCTACACCTTCCTCTTGTTCATTTTCTCAATTTGCTAGAGCACATTGTCAAATAGTTTCTTTAAAGGTATTCATGAACAGTGAATTCTTTGAGTCTGTCTTTCTTTAATTTCTTGTGTAGTACAAAGTAGTGGGCCCTGTTTCTTCAAATTTTGACAATTTCTATTATTGTTGTTATTTAAATATAAATAACTTCTTTTTAAAGTCTCCAGGTGATCTTCTTGAAGCTCCTGCTAGTCAGATTTGACCATTGCATATTGAGCAATATTTTAAATGTTTTTCTTTGGTTTTTCTTTCAAAAGTTTTCAAATTTTTCTTTCAAAAGATTTGTTAAAATTTTATTTTAGAAGTAGTTGTGATTTCTCTTTTCATTTATTATCCTATTGTTTTTTCTCTTTTTGAATCTCTCCAAGAATATTAGGGATTTCTTTGTTTTAAAAAGTGTTTGAAGCCACATCTGTTCTTGGTTACAAGAGAACAAAGTATTGTACATTACAGAAAAGATTCCTTAACTTTTGTCAAATTATTATTATTATTATTATTATTATTATTATTATTATTATTATTATTATTTATGGTGCTGGGGATCGAACTCAGGGCCTTGTGCTTGCTGGGCAAGCACTTTAACCACTGAGCTAAATCCCCAGCCCAACTTTTGTCAAATTATATCTCTTGGTATAATCACATCTCATGATAAGTTTTAGTTTTCATAACTAATTCATTGGACAAAAGCAAAGAAAAGAAACTTCAAACCCTAGATTCCCCGGTAACTCTGTAGAGTATCCTTTGTGAATTTTCTTTTAAATATATGGTAGGCTTCAATCTCAGTGTTGTACCAAGATCTCAGTTTAAGAATCATGGTCTTCTCCCTTGTAGTATGATACCTGAACTTCAATATTATATGCACTGGGCAAATTAACCTTTGATCACCCTTTCATTAACCTTCCAAAATATTTCATCTATGAGCCACTATTTTTCCGTATGTATTTTTATGTAAAATAATTTTGAAAAAGAAAATTGTTCTGAAGCAGAAATTAGATTTTCATTTATTTCAAGTAGATCCGTAAGTAGGGTTAAATATATGATGTACGTGATGTAACTTATTTCTTGCAATTATGCAGAGAGTACACATCATTCTGGAAATAAAAATGTTCCAGAGTTCTCTGGTGTTATTTGTCTTCCATTTGCTACAAGCACGTTATAATGCAGTTATGTTTCCAGCTGTAAGAATTAAGAGCAGCTTTGGAGAGAAAAGGTAAAAGAAAGAATGCCCTTAGCATCACTTTGAATAGCTCAGGCGAGAGCAGGTGTTATTATCCCAGGAGGAAACTGTAAGTGACTTTTGTGTAATTGGAAGTGTGTCCTGCCCTGATAAGAACTTGTGGATAAGGAAACAAGAGACTAGTAAATAGCCAAAGAGAAAAAAACTCAGAGAAGCGTGCTGTGTTCTTCCACTTAAATATATGTCATTTCTTTGGGGTCTGCAGGTTTTACAAAGAGACGAGGACTAATTTGGAATGCTAGTTACCTCTGTTTCCAAAAGAAAGATTCCTCTAAAATGTAGTTTTAAGTAGGCCATGGACCAAAAATAGACCATAGGGATGCCAGGTGGACTTATGAACTTCATGGTTCTAGAAAATTCTATCCATTGCAGAGTTTCCCAGTTCTTTAAACAGAATTAGAAAGGGTACAGCTGGAAAAATCAACCATGCTAGTAAAGTCGTAAGGAATGATTGAGTGTTTGAGCCTAAGTAAATGTGCTATTGTGGTTGTTTTGGGTATTGGTTTGTTCTGGATATTCCCTTGCTTCTTGCTTGTTGATTTTGGAATATGAATAAAAGTTGTAAGAAAAAAAAATGAAGTAATCTTTCAGAAGGCTTTAAGATAACATCATACATTTTTAAGGTATTTTTAAGGTTGAGATTCTGTTTTGTTTTACATAACAGTGTTGTTAGAATCCTTTGAATTTTTCCTTTTATACATTTTTGCTTATTCATGAAATTCAGAAGGAATTCTGTCCATTGAGTAGCTTTCATTGTACATTCATTACTACACGAAACCCTCCTTTACCCAAAAATGAAGTGCTTAATGATACACATGCTCTAGATTCATTCTCAGTTGCAAAAATTTTTGGTGCATAAAAATTTGTACTTTAATCACATTTAGCCAAAAGGTTTAGAAATACTAGTACTGTGACATGCACATCAGTCTTTCTCCAGATCTTGATAAATATGGGAAAAATCAATAGATACATGAAATAAAATCATCATACTTCAAAACTGTTTCCTAACATAACTCATAACTTTAGATTTTTTTTTTCCTGTCAGTAACAATAGAAAAGAGTTTCCATTACAGGAAACCATCTACCCAACATTCCATTAAAAGAGGATGACTTTTCAGAAGGCAGAATAATAATTCAACAAATAAATAGAAAGCCTAAGGAATATATTATTGTACATGAGTGTAATGTCAAATTTGAAATTACTTAGTGTGCTCAGTTTAGATCTTTGAGAACACTGTTTGCATCTACATGCCAATATAGATTAGCTTTCTTAGACTCCACTCTCTTGTTAGAGTCCCACTCTATTGCCTTTTGTTCTCGGTTATATTTCTCTATGGCACCATATTAACTCAACATGTAATTCAACATTTAATTCTTCTGCTTTTGAAAGATAAACAAAAATTGATGCACCCTCCTTCTTGTAGCCATCTCAACACCTCCTAGCTCTTACCTCCTTACTCCTCGGCAGGTAGCAATCTGATTTGGTCCCATGGTGCTGTTTGAAGCTCGCGTTGGCAACCCCCAGGTCTAAACATTCCAAATTGAGCCGTTGCTCATACCTGAGCATCAGCACAGGAAACAAGGCGCCCTTGAATCCTTTCCTTCCCTTATTCTCAAACTTAACAAATTACTAATTTCGATGATTTTGCCTTCTTAATGTTTCTTCAGTCATCCCTGCCATTTTCACACCTCATGCTGGTACACTTTTTGGCTGAGGGTCTGTATCTGTACAGACAGATAGCACAGTACAGACTTGCTGTCTTCTCTGCACAGTTTCCGGCACACTTAGTGCACCCTCCTAAATCTTTCTTCATTTTACTTTTATCATATCACTTATTAAAGCATAGCACATATTTAATATCACTTATTCACTGCTGCTGCACTCTCAGCTTGGAAGGACTGAGTCTGTATCGATATTGTATTTTATTTTATTATCGACTCTATAGTACTAGTCATAATGCTTAAATTATATGTATGTATATATGTGAGTGCAAGAAAAAGATACGAAGAGATAGATGAAAAGTGCAGGTCGCTTCCTAAGTAGCTGCCAGTGCTCCTGTGAGTCCCGGGGCAAGGAGGAGAGCAGGTCATTTAAATTGAAGGGGTATCTTTGCGGCCACTTTAGCAATACTCTGGCAGCACATCTGTGTCTCTTCCTTGCATTTTTAGAGGGAGATCTTTGTTAACAGCAGGATCACTGAGAAGTTTTATATACTATTTAAGAATAGCCTCAATATCAGAACTACTAAATACTGTGCTATATATGCATGAAATAAATTAAATGAAATGGGGAAATATAGAAAGCATGATCAAATTGTTCCTGGAGTTCCAGAGGAAATAGATAATGTCCAATATTTATCTCATTTACTGAATAGCTGTAGATATGTCTAAATGAATCTATATGGTATTATGATAGTAATGGTATATCCGAATATCGTCCCATTTTTTGATTAGGCAGAAGTGTGGTTAAAAGAATAAACTTAAAGTTTTTAAGAATTGTTATGTTTCTCTTCAGAAAGGTTAAAAATTAATCTAGAGCTAAACAAATTTAGAGTTCATAATGTATATAAATAAATTTTGCAACAGCAAAATTCCTGACTACATATAATACATGTCCTTATCTGAGTGACTTTTTCAAGTCTAAGTGTTGAGGAAAGAGAAAGTTGTCAAGGGAAAAATTATATGAATTCCGGCCTTAGAAATTTTTACATAAAGTAGATCCTTCACATCTAATTATAAAAAAAAGGATCTTCCCCCCACTCTGGGGTTATTTGTTATCTGTAACAAGTGCAAGTATTTCTAAACATTATCTTTATATTCTAAATATAGAGTATGTGTTTGGATACATACAACTATTTTTATAAATCAAAAGCTCAAGTCATGAATTGTGTTTGTTTTATGGATTTTAAAAGATAATGATCTAAAAATAGTTATTGTTCTTCAGGAAGGGTGGAGATGCCACGTTTAGCTTTAACACAGTCACAGGCACCCTTTTTATCGGCAGCTTTGTTAGTAGGTTAAGGGGAAATCATGCCTAAGTAGAAGGGTCCGTGGAGAAAAGAGACCAACCGTATCAGAATTAAAATTAAATTGAAAAAATTTAAATCAAGAAGACCATTTTTGCTTTTCAGGATGATGTGCAAATCCATGCATTTTAAATGGGAGGTGGGAAATTTCCCAGCCACTAAGCAGCAGTGATGTGCGCTTTGTGGTCCAAGCTACCTGTGGGTGCTCTGCGCACTTAGAGAAATTACATTTGAAACATTCTGAATACATTATGGAGCCACAAGCAAATTCACAGTGATTTATTTCTGTGAACAAAGAACAAAGCACTTGCTTTTCTTCAGCTCAGAATCATTTCCCGATCTTACTGTATTTAACAGGCAGCACACACCTGCACACGTGTGAGCGCGCACACGCGCACGTGCACACACACACACATTTTTCCTAGCTGTTTGTGTGTCAAACTCAGCCATCAACTACAATTTATGTTTTGCCTTGGACGCTAATTTACCTCATCAATAAAACGCCTTTCAATCTCTTTACATATGGACTGTTTTCCATAAAATCTGTTAGTTATTTCATATTTAATATGATGTAGCATAAAATGAAAACCTATGATGATACTAAAGTGATGACGTCAATATCTTTCTGTCTTGTAAAATAAAATAGGTATTTTGATCACATATAAAAAGTATCTATTAAAATTAAATGTATTCCTTCTAAACTAAACGTGTAGGATATTGATTTCTCTATTAAATGATATAATATTTTATTTAAAAGAAATACATTGCTTACTGGGCAAACGGGCCATGGTAAGAATGTTTTGCAGAAAAACAGCTACAGAAATGTGCACTAAAATTGATGCTAGCTGCCAAGATGAATGCAGTAGCTACACATTTAGAAAACAGCTCCAAGAATAAAGCTGTTTACAAGCAATTAGTATATATGTGTTTTGTTAGAGGAAAGAGAATTTATTTTAAATGGGATATATTAACTCTTTTAGACATAAGGATTCTAGTTCCCAAATAACTACATTCATGGAAGCAATTCATTTCTTCGTGTGAGTCAGGTTTTAGCTTCCAGCTGTTTTCTAATGTTGGAGAGTGAGATGCTGGGATCTGAAATGGTTCTGGGGACACAGAGTCTTTCCTGTCAGAGATTCTAGCAGATGCTGATATAATTTCATATCCATGGAAGACAGGGCAAATATAGAATAGCCTCAAATTGCTTTTGCAGAGTCTTCATGCCAGATGTCCCTGGCATTTACATGGAAAAAGTCTACTGTGTACGAAGTTGCATATTTTTGTGTGCAAGTTCTCAGCCGTGGTATGTAGTCATGGGTGTTTTGACAGCCATCTGCTCAGACCTTACTTTTTTCAGCCATAACTAAACTTGAACATTTTTCAAAATGGAAAATTTCAGGTAGTTTTTACTTTAAGATCACAGAAAAATAGCCTCGATATTAAAAATGAAAGGCAGTATCTACCTAGGTTTCATTTAGAAATAACTCTCAAATGAGTAAAATTTTTGAGAATAGAGGTCTGACCTTATTAATGAACAACTTTGTTTTAATTTTGTGCCAGACTGTCAGCTAGACACTGGGAAAGGTGCAGAAATGTGTACCTCTACCTTGGCTGGGGTGATAATGACCTTCTCTTGTACACAGCAAGCACTCTATAAATATTTGCTAAATGAATAAAAGAAGTGACAGATGGCTATTGGAACTCACATCCTCATATAATAGTGGGTGCATGTATTTTCACTCAACTGGTAGGTTTTAATATGTGGAACTATGCCCCTCAACACTTCTGTGTGTGTGTGTGTGTGTGTGTGAGAGAGAGAGAGAGAGAGAGAGAGAGGGAAAGGGAGAGAGAGAGGGAGAGAGAGAGGGAGAGAGGGAGAGAGAGAGATTGAGATTCGTGTATTATAAATGAATGAATCTTTGTTGGATAAGAACTTTTGAGCACTGTTCGCGTACCTACTCATGTGCTAGGCATCTTGGAATTTGAACTACGTAGCATTGCTTCTAATGTCCTGAGTACATCAACACAAAAAGAATCAAATAGAGCATTTTTTAAAAAAATAAATTTTATGATATAGAGTAATTGGTGAAGAGGAGGAAAAGATAGAGACTCAATCAAGAGGATGATTTTGAGTTGGTTTTGAAGAAAATATTGAATTTGCATTTAAGGAAACTAATTCAGGTAGGGAAATGCACACAACCTAGAGATCGTGGAGAATGGCCTGGTGCCTCAGCAGTAGGTTGAGGAAATTTGAGTAGAGTGTGGAATTTTAATGAGGCATATGAGGAAATAAAATTAGAATACAGTTAGAGAAAGGAGTGATTTACAGTGGAATACTTGAACTACCTAGATGAAACCTTGTTATTTAATCTAAGAGTCTAGTGAGAATTATTTGAGGTCCCAGACAGAGGGAAGAACATAGAGTAAGTGGACTGCTGTGGACCTTTATTGACAATAATCCACAGGAATCTAGTAGGTTATGGTAATCTCTGTTTTTAATAAAAATAGAGATTTAAGATACACCAATAATGCAGGAGAATATTGTGAATTTAAAACATACTTGAAAAACAAGAATAAGACCTGATAATTAGAAAATAAAGACAGATATATCTCAGATAGCTCTCAAACAATATGAATACACACACACATTACACACTCATATATTAAATTATATACTACTTTTGTCTGCTGAAGTAAAAGTTTTTCTGATGAAGCTGGAAACCAGTTTTATATGTTTTATTTATATATTAATGAACTCATTTATCAAATATTTCTTGAGGACTTTCCTTGGTCAGATATTGCATTGAGCAGATATTTTATTAAATAAGTTTTCAATTTGATTCAGAGAAAGAAAGTAAATATTATGAATATCTAGAAATCTTAAGGCTCAAAATCCTTCTATAACTTTCACAAATATGATTTTTTAAGCCTGACAGGATAGGCAAAAATTCATCTCTCTAAAGAATAGCACTTTACTAAAGATATTTGTTGTTGCTGAACAAATATAGAGTATTCAGAAATTATTGCTTATATCTCTTGTTTCAACATGCTTGGGACAAGTTAATTTTCACAGTTTGGGAAGTGAATAAATCCATATTTGGAGAACATGTTATTCAATACTCCGACCTTCTTGGGTTTTAAATAAATTTTGGAGCTTGAGGGAATATGGTACTTAAAATTTAATCTTGTTGATGTGTCTAAGTTTAGGCTTTTAGAATAATTATTAACTCGTTATTACTTTGTAATATTTTTGTTAAATTAATTACCCTTTGGAATATTTCACTCTGACAAGTAACTTTCTAGCCATAATCCATTCTGATGGTAATTGTGAGGTTTCCATATTCACAATGACAAAAGACACCAAACTTCGGTTGTTTTGATGTGACCAAATCCACCAAATATATTTCCATTCCAGAATAATCTCACGACATCATCTGATGATATTATATTAAGTGATGCAGTGTGTTGTTAAATTTGCCAGTAGTACAAAACTAGGTGAAATGTTATTTAAAGGTACAGGGAGAGAGCATTAAGCAAGAGAAATGGGAGACACGAATCAGAAGTTTCATATAGAAAACTGGAGAGCAGTATACTGTGGAAACGGAAATCAGATGAACCTAAAAGAAAACTGATGAAAAAATTACGGGGTGAAGTGTGGAGAAAAAATACCTTTGAAGCCGCAGTGATCTGAGAGCTCATTGTACCCCAGCAGGGGAGAACTCTACCGATCAGGTAATTCAAATGCTGAGGAGTGAATCAGAGTGTGCCTTGTGTGGCAGCGATAGGAAGCTCAGAAGGGGTTAGAATTTGAGTACCAAGATACTCTTGAAAAAGCAAATTAATTAGGAAAAATTGGTTAGGAGTATGTAACCATTCCAAGAATGTCTTCTGTAACGTATTTTAAGAAAGAATGTCTCATTTTTTACTATCTTGCATTTTTTACTATCATTATTGGACATTAATAAGGACATTTTACTTTATCAATAACAGAATACCTGAAAGAGGAAATCAAGTTGAATTCCCTCTGTCTACTGGACAGTGAAGCCATAGAGAGAACCAAATATGTTTCAGTGTTTCAGCTGGTAGTTGTAAAAAGTAATTTTCTTTATGTTTTAAGGGGTAATTTCCTGGTCCTCTCTATTTACATTCACACTCATTGATCCAGTGTGATCTAGAGGGCAAGATCCATAAATACTTGCAATGTTTTTTATTCTCAGGACTCTAAAGAAAAATTAGGGAATTTAAAGGTAACTTTATTTCAGAAACATCAAATTAGTGGCACATCTGAATTTCTTAATGCCACTAATCACAGAAAATAAGAGATATATTGTGAAATGTATGATTTAATACTGGGGGAAAAGAACCTGAGAAACTGAGGGAAACTATTTTGGCAAATTAAGTTTTGTTGCACTTTGGAAGCAGATTTCAGAAAATTTTGAAAAACGTATGTTGTTCTTAGGAAAGGTATGTCCTCCTCCTCCTCAGGCTCCGGGGAAACCAACTGGAGAGAGGTCTTCCCACTGCTCGTAGGCTTAGGTGTCTCTCATACTAAAGGCCACTTTGGGCCTTTAAAGCAGTTCTGTTTCTGAAGTGATAGACTCAGAATCAGATCCTCCTTTGAAGACTGTCACCTTTAATTTCTTGATCTCTATACTTCAATTCTTGATCCTTGATCGTGAATTTAACATATACATTAGCAGAAACTCATTTCTCTGGACTGTGTCTACCTTACCTTCGCTCATCTTCTGCTCTTGACCTCTGGACAGATTTTTTTCCTTTCTGCCTTGATGCTAACTCCCACTTCTGCCCTAATATGGAAAGAAGTCTATTAAATTTACACAGCCGTCCTGTCATATAATTCTCTTGCCCTGATGTGCGGCTCTGTGAAGACCCGGGGCCTTGCTGTGTCATTCACGTTTGTGTTGTTAAACCTTAGCTGAAAGCGTGCATAGTGGGAGCAATTCAGTGGACATGTGTTGCATATACTTGTAGAAGAATCAGGTTTGGCTTTAACAACACAGCTTCTATATTTAGGAAAGCATCTATCTTTATTGATCTTCCATCATTTTATCTGAAAAATTGAATCAATAATATGTACTTCCTGCACTTTAGCTTTTGGTGGGAATCAAGACATAAGTGACACTACTTTGTAAAGTCCATTCTACATGCCATTATGGGCAGTGAAATGCATGCCCAAACAAATGTTAACCACATACATATATCATGTGCCTACGAAGGGCCTGTGGTTTTGGGGTTTGTTTCTGTTTATTTGTTTTAGATGATGACATAAACTAGAGCAACTCAGGTCCATACAGAATTTCTTTAAAAGTTAGAACTGATATAGTTAAATTGGTTCACAGAATTTGAGATTATTTGTCAATTTTATGACGATTTACGGGGCGCCTATATGATTCAGTGACTATAGTTATCGCTGAAAATAAAAAGGTTAATAGATCTTGCCCTCTGCAGCAAAGTAAGTTAGAGTTTAGTGGTCAGGGAATGTTGGTTAAAAGATAAGAATAAAATCCTTGTGTAACCCTTATCATATCTGTGAGTCTATATGTGTTCGGGGAAATGAAAAGCATTATTAGCAACACTGTGCTGAATGACTGTAAAATGCCAATTTTTTACTTCAAGTATTTATAAGAGGAAACAGAATATTTGTGAGTTTTCTTGCATATTTATGCGTGTGTTCAAACTGCTGCTGGAGGACAAAGTGTTTTGCTATAAACACTGTCAAATCTCACTTTGAAAAAAATTTGTCTATAAAACAAGTATTTGCATAGATATACTGAAGCTGCATAGAATTCGCTTTTATAGCATAAAACAGAATTAGATGCTTGAGTCAGCGATGAAGTATTTTTTCATGGAACTCTCACTCTAATTCTTCGCCATATGCATTCGGCTGAGGCCCGGTACAATTCGAAAGTGATAGCACAGTACGAAAGCTCCAGAAGAAAGCTGGAGGTTAGCATAACTTAACATCGCATTTATTAATACCTTTATGTCTTCAGTGTTTCAGGGGGAGGTAGACTGAGATATTGGGAAATATATCAATCAGTCAAACTCTTCAACTACCAACTAAGCCAGCTGAATCCCAGAGAGAATTCAAAGTGGCTCACCAGGAGGGTACAGGTCTGGGTTTAAGAAGACAATTAACACAATAAATTGTGAGGAAATATGGACTTTACCTTTTGACACTAATGTTAGTTCTTGCTGTCAAGGTACTATAGCAAGAGAAGAAGTGTCTTTTTTTGTATTTTTGCTGCCTTTTTTGTTTGTTTCATGCTTTATTCTTTTCATTTTTTTCACAAAGGGAAGTTTGCAACATCTTCAGAACAGGCACACGATTTATCCACTGACTTTGATATAGTTTAACATTGGAAAATATTTTCATGTGCCTTCACTTGTCCTGCCCTGTGCTAGACTCTGAGAACAGAGCGGTGAACAAAGTGAACAAGATACCTAGTTTCCTCCACCAGGAAGCTTATGTTCCAAGGAGGAGGAAACCTTGAATAAGTATACATTGTAATTAATGCTATATAGGGAAATGGGGCACCATTGGGGTTTACAGAGAAGGATCTGCTTTGAAGGAATGGAAAATGCCTCACAGAGTACATAAGAAACACTCATGAAACAAAGAAGGCGTGAAGACTGTTGGAAAGTAAAGGAGCCTGGAGTTCTAAGCAAAGGCCTGCAGAGGAAAAGGCAGTGATTTGTTCTTGAAGCTGACTAACGGCGGCGCTCTTCGAGTGTGATGCGAGTGTATTGTAAGCCAGAATAATGGTTAGAAATTCTGACCCAAGCGCAATTAGAATCAGTTGAAAGCTCTTGAGAAGTTACCGGCACTTGCAACTGGGCTTTGCACGTTGGCAGCGGCTCTGAAGAGAGGCAGATTCCTGTGAAATTTATTTCAGAATTATAATTGTCTTTAATGATGGGGTGGCGCTAGCAGGGACACCAGTTTTCTCTAGGAGATCGTGGGTATGTCATGTAACCCCAGCTTTCAACCTCCACTGGGATTAATGGGTCTCCTGCTTCAGAAATGCAACTGGCCTGCAGGTAAAGTTGGGGGGTATTGACATCACACATGGCA
>PVJO010019817.1:0-33585 GCA_004026905.1 Hystrix cristata
TTTTAGTTTTTGACATGTGGTTAGCCAATTTTTCCAGCACCATTTGTTAAATAGGCTGTCCTTCTTCCAGTGAGGGTGTTTGGCTTCTTTGTCAAAGATGAGATATTTGAGTATGACAAACCACAATTTTTATTTGTAGTCTGCTAACCTGTGATTGATGGTTAGATTGGTGGTTATTAATGTTTCCTGTGATCTTATATGAGACTTCACATCAATATAAAATGAAGAAATAATGGAATTTTTTCTTTACAATGCTGGTGTTGAATTCATTGAGCATGAGATGCCTTCATAAGCAAAGGTGTCTCATACAAAATACTCTTTGAGTTTTCTCTATAAAGGAGAAATTGCCTCTTATCTGACAATGGAAATATGACACTTTCTCTTTCTCTGCTTGTTCTGCTTTCTAAGAAATGTGAAGATTTCGATGCTTAATATTTTTAGTTTTCTTTTAAAGAGGTTTTCCTCACTCATTCTGAAATTTTGTATTATTTCAAGAATTTCTTTTAACTTTCAAAAACTGCTCTATTGTTTATCTTTTAATTGTAAGTCTGGAACACTCAAATAGACCTGGAATTTCAGAGTGTTGAAATAGAAGGAAGCTAAGAAATCGTGACCTCCCAATTTGTACCATTT
Source organism: Hystrix cristata (assembly GCA_004026905.1). Taxonomy (NCBI): domain Eukaryota; kingdom Metazoa; phylum Chordata; class Mammalia; order Rodentia; family Hystricidae; genus Hystrix; species Hystrix cristata. The sequence continues at coordinate 634 of PVJO010019817.1, forward strand.
TTCTGGGGAAAATAACTCCTACCTATTAAATGTCAGATGTGCCAGGTTTGAGGGCTCATAACATCAAGGGATGGAGTTGTGAGCTGAAGGAGGAGGTTAGGAGATTTTACTGGAAATGAGAAGAAGAATAGCTCCTGCACTTCCAGGAGAGGAGTCCTGAGTGTGTGGCTGCCGAGGCTGTGTGTCAGGTGTAATTTATATAGCAAAATCACAATGTGGGCACAACGTGGGTCAGACTACAATCAACCTGTGGGGTTACAAGAATAGTCATTTCGTTAATACCGATCCAACAGGGAAACGAGTTATGTAGCAAGGGTACATGGCAAAAACAGAGACGTCCTTAGAGAGGGCTGGATCCAGATTCTCTGTTCACCCACCTATGTGCCCGATGCCTAGCTGGGCTCACTGGACCAGGTGGTGCTCTTGACGGTATATTCTCCGCTTGCCGATTATCTCTAGGGAGACTGTGTCTCCAGCCTGAGGCCTGGCTCTCTTCAGATTTGCCTCCATCTGCACTCTTGGTGCATCTCCTCCGTGCTGACCTCCTCAAGTGCCAGATCCCCCTCTGACTGCATATTCATTTCTGTCTAACTTAACTGTTTATATCCAATGAAGAAAGTGGGCCAGAGATCTATTAGACTTCACAGCCAGTAACTAGGACAGTGAGGACTAAAACTAAGGTTCGCTCAGTAGAGGCCTGTGGTAGGCTAGAGAACCATCTAGAAATGACATTTAGTTTGTACATTTTGCTTTCTATTTAAACTTGGTTTTGCTGCCTGTGAATTATTCTCTCTGGGTGACATGTTTCCTCCTAGCTGGTCTCCAAGCTTTTCTAGGGCAGGGCCTATTTAGTTGTGGAAGCATTTGATAAGCAAATAAGACACAGAATGAAAATGAATTGATTTTGTTATTTTAGGGTGAGATAGTCAACTTATTTTTTTTTCCTGAATGCAACAGGCTTGGCCCCATCCCAAACTCTTAGAAATATTTGGAATTTTACACTGTACTGTTTTGCCATAGGCTTACATTAATAAGGTGAATGTGAAAGAGTACAGTTAACATATATTTATACACTGCTATATGACAAATTCCTTTCCTACTTCAAATACCCCCTCATCGTGCAAATTTACCCCCTGGAGAGGGTCCCCAACCTTAATTAGGTGACTGCAGACTGGGTTTTTGCTATCCACTGAGGCTTTATTGGGCTGATTCCCTGAAAGGCCTTTGGTGTTGCTGCCCCTCTGCGGATGGAAAGCTGTCTCTGCCCCCCTGGCAGGGTTATCCTACTTATTAGTTCTTTGGTTTCCACTCCCATGTGTGGCATATTTCTGAACCACTGCTCTATTGTGATTATTTTTCTTAATATTTAAAGCACCTTTTATTCCACAGCACTTTAAAAGGATCTTTTTAATATCTCAAATAGAATGATTTGTGTTCACTGCTTTTGAATCTATGCTCCCCAGCGAGGTAGGTGCTAATGAGAAGAAAAATAATGATAAAGAATAAGCAGCAGGAACCAGAAAAATAAGGAAAAGGTGGAGCTAAAGTAGAAATTGGATAATTGCCTCTTAATGTGTAATTCTGGTCCTGCCTCTCATCCTGGTGAGTGGGAGGAAATGACTGTCTGTGTGTTGGGCAAGGTGGGGGGCCAGGCCCAGGCCAGGCTTCCCAGACACAGGGGAGCCCTCCTGTGGCCCATGCGTATCTGAACCAGCGTTTCTCAACTGGAAGGGATTACAGTGGGGAGGGGTGAGAGCGGTTTATTCAAGATGAGCAAGGAAAGGACATGAGGACATGGATTGAAGAAAGGAGAAAAATAATTTACAATTATTATCCCTGTGATACGCAAAAGCCTTCCCACAGGTGTTACTAGCTCTGCTTTGCAAAAAATGGGGTAGTAGTAAAACCAAGCAGGTCAAATGGATTTTTGAATATTAGAATTTTTAAAAGATAGACTACTTCTCCAACTTCCTTATCCTGAGAGCATACCCCATCCCCTAAACTCAAATGTTGGACAGAGAAGTAACACTTCTGTCAGAGCAACTGTGCATCCCATCTGAGAGGAATATGCAGGTGTAGGCCCCAGGAAGTTGAGGTCTGGTTTTGTTAAGAGGGCAAAGGAAGGGTGAGAGATGTACAATCAAGGGGAGGGAATTTCCTGTGTATTGTCTCATTGTGTTCTTCCCCTCTCTTTCTTGCAATGAATGGCCTTGTACATCAAAATAAACTGCCTCCCTCATTTCTGGGGAATCAACAGGCAGTGCCAACCTGAACCTCCAGTAACAGCAGCATTAGTGAGATGTAAATGTTTGGTTCTAAGGCCCTTGCTCATTCAGCTCTGTGACACTGCAGACAGCCTGCATCCCAGGGAGTTAAGACCAAGGCATTATCTTGGGCGAATGATCTCAAGAGGCATGAAATTGTGATGTAGTTTGGTGTATTTTTCATCACAGTTTGTAAATCTGAGTGTTATTTGTTTAACATAGTCTATCCACTGTGGGTTTTACCTTTTAAATGTCATTTAGCAATAACATAATGGAAAACTTCTTAATAATTCCTATTCAGGTGTAGAATGTTTGATCTAATATTAAAGGGAAAAAGTACCGAGGTCTGTATTTATACCACGAAATCCAGGAGTCTCTAGCCTCCTGTGTCAGCTGAGTATTCAAATGTGCCTAGTCATCTGTACATACACAGCTAATTTCAAAGACTTAATTTGCAGGCCAATAAACTGTCCTATTAATAATTTTGTTGATTACACATTGAAGTGTAAAAATTGAATCCATTCAGTCAACTAAGTAAGATATAGCACTAAAATTGATTTCACTTGTGTCTTTTTACTTTTCTTAGCATGTGTACTAGAAAACTCAAATGTAGCCAGGTGTGCAGGTTCATGCCTGTAATTCCAGCACTCCTGAGGGTGAGGCAGGAGGATCTTGACTTCAAGACCTGGCTACATGGAAAGTGCAAGGCTGGCCCCTGGATGACGTAGCGAGACTCTGTTCAAAAAATTAAATTAAATGATGCATATGGTTTCCATTTGTTACTTCCTGTCTCTGTGGTTCAGTGCAGATCTATATTATCCTCAAGCCCTGTTCTCTTGGGCATAGTCCATGATATATTCCAGCTTTCCATGTGTTTCTTGGTTACAGAAATGCCCAGTTATGAAAACCTATTTATCTTTATGAACCAAAATGTGGCAGTATCTGAAATTTTCTTTGGCAAGTGGCTTTCCAACTTTGAAAAAGAATTTTTCTAGGAAAGTGGGCAAAATACTAAAGCATCCTGCTATTCAGAGGTAGTAGTTTAACTGAGCGAAAAGGCAGTTGGTTCATTTATTCCTCTTTTCACTCGCTAGTTCATTCTACAACAAGAATGAGGGCTTCTTGGGAATGGTGCCTGCTATGTAAGGTTGTTCCAACTCACAGGGACTGAAGAAGTCCAAGGAATATAAGACAAACTGTTCAGTTGTTGAAAATGTTTTACATAGATTACTTATTATATGAGTTTACTCAGCACCTGGCTTTGAGTAACCATTTCTATATTCATTAAAGGAACTGCCTGATTTTTTACTGTATTATTATACTGTCAGAAGACCTCTCAAAGAAGAAAATAGACCTAAGTGTTTATTTTTCCACAAAAAGAAATGTTCCCTAGACTGCAGAACAACAGCAGCAAAACTCCCAGAAATACATTTTGGCTCTGTAAAGGGTTATGTAATATTTTAAAGGGACTGCTGATATTCACTCTAATACTGTGTTTTTGCTTGGTTATGCCCCGGGGCTTGTTCTCATGAACGATTCACCTAGCAATGGTCTTCAGTGTTTTCTTATTTGACCTAGTTGTTTTACTGACCTGGGTTTTCACCTATATTTTCTTTTCATAGTTCATCAAGTGAAATAATTTTTGAGCCTTGTTTTGAAAAGAAGAATTAAAAACATCGAATATGATGTTCAAAAAAATCCTGTGCCTAAATTTATTGTTGAGAGACAGTAAATTATTTTCTTCTAAATGTTTGTTGTCAGAGAATCTCAGGCTACAGTCCAAAGTAACCAAAGCACAAATCATAGTCAGTTCTAGACATCAAAACAAGTTTCTGTTGCCTGAAAATAATATAAAAATATATGATGCTTTCCTTATAAATAGGGATAGATTTGTTTTGGAAAAGCTTCCAATATTCTCATGCATGATAATTCTAAATATTTAGATTTCAACCAACGCATATGTCAAAGAAAATGCTATGTGCTTCAAAATTGGTGTTGCCGAGGCAAAACACTCAGCTTTATTTCTATGATCAGTGGCAAGAACATGTAATCAGTATGAACTATTCCGTAACATCTGGGCAAGCAAATATTATGTTTCTCTAAATAAAATTATGTCTGAGGTTTCAGTAATAGAGTACCTGCCTTACATGTTCAAGGCCCTGGCTTAAACCCCCAACATCATGAATAAAATAAAGTAAAATAAAATAAAATTGGATATAAGTCCATCCTCCTGGATTTTGGAATTTGTCAGGCATCATCTGTTCACTTGTTTATTCCTTTGTTTTTGTTTTGAGGGGTGATATAATCTCATGGGTTCACATAAAAACTCCAAGTCTTTTTGAACTCATTAGGCTGTAATTTAGGCAAAAGTAACAGAGTGACCCATAAATTCAGTGACTTAATGGAAGTTAGAAACAGTTCTTTCTCACATAAAATCCTGATGATCAAGGATTGGTGGTATTTTCTTTTGTGTCATTGCTGTGTCATTGCTGAAGACTTCCAGTTCTTAATCTAAGGTAGTTCATGCCCTAGTATATCAACTAGGGGAAGAAAAAACAGCTCCTTTTATGGATATGACCTTAAAGTTGTGTAAGTGATTTTTTTCTCCAATAGCCAGGAGGTGGTCACATGGCCACACTTAGCTCTACGGGAACTTGGGAGTGTAGTCATTGGCTGATTGGTCATGCATCTCACTAAAAATTATATTGTAGAAATAGATGAACACAGACAACAGCTAAAAATCACTGATATTTTTGTTATTGAAGAAAATTAGGAATTGGCCTTTGGAAAGCAGCCCATGATGGCTCTCACTGAATTATTCATGTTTGAGCCCACACAGTCTATTACAGTCTAAATCACTATCATCCTCCCCACACCAATGTTTCTATCATCGCCCCCAACACCAATTTATATGTTGAAATCTATCATCCTCAGTGTGTTGGTATTAAGCAGGGGGGGCAATGGGAGGTGAGCAGGTGGGAGTGGAAACCCTCAAGAATGAGCTTGGTGTCCTTATGAAAGAGACGTGGGGAGCTTGTTCGCCTTTTCTGCCATGGGAAGGCGCAGCAAGAAGGGGCCGTCTGTGAAGAGGCGGTGCCATGGCTGCCAGGCTAACGTGAGTCCTGAGGCTCTGTGCACATGGGAATTTACCACGCGAGTCTGGGGCTGAGATTCAGGTCTAGGGCCTGGATTTAATTCCCTCTTTCTCCCTTAAACTGGAGGCCTCTCTCGGTGCTGCTCAGAGCCAGAGGTGTGAGCCTGACTACTCATTCCTTTCTGCCTTCGTCAATGTGTCTTTACTTATTCTGCTGAAACCAGTTACTGTGGTCTCTCACTTTGTTTTCTTAGCTCTCAGGAAGGTAGTTTTCTGCCTCAATAGCTGTTCAAACTGATATTCGTGTTGGAAGATAGTTTCTGGAGAGTCTTACTCAGCTGCCTCCCCCTGCTATGAGGAACGGGCCTCACCAGACACTGGACCTGGTGGTGCCTTCATTTTGGACTTTCCACTTTCTGCAGCAGGTTGAGAAGTAAATCCTGTGGTTTGCACATTGTCTAGTCTAGGTTACTTTGCTATGGCAGACTGAATAGACTAAGATATGAAGACAGATTGCTCCACATTTTGGCATTCGTTTCATGGGTATCCATCTATCCATGTAGCCAGCTCAGTCATCCCTTGGAAATAACATGGCAGTAGGGCTCTAGGCCCTGCCATTTGGAAATCTGCCTTTGTATCTCTCAGTCTGGTGAAAACAAATCTTTCCTTTGTTTGTATCACTTTCTTATCCATAAATTCTTCAAATTCCAGTCTCTCTGCATCCTTAAATTCAGAGACATTTCCTTCCTATTCTTCACAAGCCCTGAACACTCAAATAAAAGATAGAGGGTTAAATTATTTTTTAAGAGTAATTCAAAATGAAAATTTAACTACCTTCCCAAGATTAAGAAAATTATAGCCATTAAACTAGGTGTCACAAATTGGCAGCTGTGGACAAACTGTGCCCACTGATGTGTTTCATTTGTTCTGCATTTAAGATTTGTTAAATCAAATTTCTTACCAATATTTAAAAGCCTCCATATTTCTGGCTGCTCACAGAAAACCAGAAGATGTGCAATGTGGAAGTGACGGACTGTGTCCCTCCAGGCTGGGAGCTGAGCAGCTGCTCTCTCATTTAGGGGGAACATGTCACTCACCTTTCAGGAAGACCTTTTCCACATCAGTCAGCTCTACTACCTGCCTCATTCATTTAGGTGTTTCCTTTTAGGTGCTGTTTAAATAAAATTAAAAAAAAAAAAAAGAACTGGCTCTTATGTAAGGAAAATGCTTGATCTTTTTAGTAGAAAGCCAAAATCAAGGTACAAGTTAGTAGCTACCCCCAAAAGCCCCTTCTACAAACAGAAACTGACTTGATAATATTTTCCTAATGTCACAGAAGAGGAGAAGAGATGCAAATGAGTGAAAAGCAAAAGAAAAGCCCAGCGATCCAAGTGTGACACTAGTCTGTACATTGCAGTCAGGGAAATTGTGACTATCAGAAACTGAAATCGAGATGCTAAAACAAAGATACCACTGTATTTTCTGTTTGCTGAAAAATCAAAAATCATCAAATAAAAATCCTAAAATGATGCTGATTTTAATAATAAGGAGACATATGGGAGGAAGTTATTTTAATTTTTTAATGCATAATTCTGAAGGAAGATCCACAGTGGTTCATCATTTGCTTTTCTTATGTTGAGTCTTGGTCAGCTCTTCTAAGCTGTACATTGGTTCATGTTTGCTCTATCATTCAGTTCTCTGTGATTTTCATCATTATGTAAGGCAAAGAAAATGCATATTACATAATCATCCTTTTGGACTATTTTTGTACTATTTTTACTAAAAATGTTATTTAACATATATTCCAGGCTCTTGCTTGGTTCTAGAAATACAGAGATAAATAAAACAATCTACCCTTAAATCCCATTATGAATGAACCAGTGATATCCACTACAAATTCTTGGAAATTATAATATTACGAAGTACTAAATTATATATTTTTGTCAACTTGTTGTTAATAAACTCATAACTTTTCTTTCAATGGTGCCAAAATCAAGAACAATTTAAAATAATTTAAACTAGATCTGTAGAATTAATCTTCTAGCAATATTAAACCTCAAGGTAGAAAATGGCTCTGTAATACAGAGTTATAGAAGAACTGGGTGAGAATTAATCAGAAATTGGAGAGGACAATTCAATATCAAGCTTAAAAATTTGAATACTGAGAGTGGTCAGAGTTCTAGAATGTTCTAGATGAGGAAAGTCAGGACACTACCAGGAAGAATTTCTACATGAATATTTCTGGTATATTCTCTTAAAGAGATTTTAGAAGATAAGGATCTGATTCTTAAGATATTCCCAGTAATATCTTATTATTTACTATATTAATATTAACCTTAATCTTACATTGACCATTTTGTATTCTGTTTCTTAAACAGCAAGCTTCTCCTTTAATCATATTAGTTTAGGCCCCACGTAACCAAGATCTGCCCTCCTGTGTGGATATATCATAGTGATGAAATGTGAGAGAACAAAGTGTTGTGGTTGTTGCTATTAGTGGGAAAGGACACAGAAACTTATCCTCTGTGGAGACTCCCACACAATGAGAAGAAAGGCATTGTCCATCAAGAGGAGGGCAGATTCTTGAGCCTCTGTAGCGTCCTCATTTGGGACACAGGAACTCTGAATGCACAGTAAAGACATGCCACGCTGGAGAAGACGGCCCTTTACCATTTTCCATCTCCAACTCATTACGGCAGAGTTTGCTGGTGAGGTGTCCACCTGCTACTGGGTTCGACTGTAGAGTAGGACCCAGGCCTCAGCTGGGCCTTCCTCTTCAGCAGGGCGAGTCAGAACAGTCTCAGCATCACTGGACTTCCAGTGGAATGAGACACCATGAAGCCCTGTAGACCTGTGTCCTCAGTCTTTTCCTGGGTGACTTTGATCGGGAGCTGCTCTGAGGACCAGAATCAGGATAAGATGCCCTACATTTGAATACAATTGCTATGCTGGAGTAGGAGGCTTTTTATGGATAGTTTAATGAGCTACCTTTTCTAGCTGTTATTTTAAAATTGCAAACTAAGATGTGAGTGTACATGTTTATCTGTGATCTGTTTCCCTTTCTAGCTCCCTGCCTGAATGCCATAAAGCTGGTTTGGTGGTAAACCTGAACCTGTGTATAAATTCCTTAGCATCATTAAATACAATTATAGGAGACCATTGTTTAGGGCTAGGCTTTCCGGCTACACCCCAGCAAGAGCACACCAACCAGGACAGAGTCATTCATGATAGTGCCACATACTCAAACCAAAATCTGAAATAGACTGCTTTAAAACAAAACCAAACCAAAACTGTAACAAGCGATTCTCAGCAATTAATCAAAAGGAGCTCAGTTTGCCTGGGCTGATACACGAAAGAAGTTCTCTCTGTTAACTCTGCAAGGGAAGTAACTTTGAAACAGCCAATCTGCTCTTTATTCTTTGTTTCTGCTTCCTCAGTCCTTTCTGTCTACAAAGCCAATCTCCTCTGCCCACCTCACTGGAACACTCCTGGTATTTTATGAATGAGGTGCTGCTCAGTTCCAGAATTGCCAATAAATCCAATTAAGAGCTTTAAAATAAATTTGTTGTAACTTTGTCTTGTGACACCATACTGACAAGGAGAAATATGTGCGGGACCAAATTGTTTATAATTTGAAGAGAATAATAAGACCCTAAGAGTGCCGGGGAACCTTGCTTTCCCATCACGATCTGGGACAAAAACCACCAACCTCCTGGAGAGGGTAGCAATTTAATTCACTTCTGTACTCAGGATGGAATCATCACTCCCATACAGTTGTCCCTGGGAGGGCCAGGGACGATGATTCCAGATATACTGGTGGCCCTGAGGGTTAAATATTATATTGTGGGGTTAAGTTGATCTTATTTCATAAGGTTAGAGGAAGACTTCTTCCCCTCTCCTATCATACCTACAGTAACTTGAAGACCATCTTTATACTTTATTGATAAATCCTCAGACACTCGACCAGTATCAGGAATATTGTTGGTACTTATTTATACCTGTTTGTTAAACGAATATATGACTGAAAAAGCAGTAGAGGAAATGAAGAGAGAATGGACCTCGCTGAAATGAATTAATACTCTGAAAGATCAATTTGATGTGAGGCAAAAAGAACCAAGAAATAGAAATTATGATTTCAAAGATAAAAGATAAAGAAGCTAGAGCCAAGGGTTTAGCATGCAAATAGTAGCTTAAAATGAGAAAAAAAAAAAAAAAGAACAGATAGAGGGGAAGTAGTAACTCATAAAATAACAGGAAGAAAAAGAAGTGAGCTGAATACTTATAATTTTAGAGCAAATAAATTAACAAGCACCTTTCATCTTTTGAGAATTTGACAGACCAAATATCCAAAGAATAGATAAAAGTATAAAGAATTGGATACTAGAATTAACTAGCAAATTATCCATATGTATGTCTACTTCTATATCTTACACAGAGAGTGCTTAGACTTCCTTTTTTTATGGTTGTGAGATGCAAAAGTGATTTATGTGTCTGAGAAGAGTTTTTGGATTGTTGGCAGAGTAGGGTGTGGTGGGGTTGGGGCACACACTTTGGAGTCTTGTTCTCTCTGGCTTGGATCAGCCACTTGCTCACTAGCTACATACATTTAGACAAACTACTCACATTTTCAAAGACAGATTACTATAAAAGTGGGATAAAATCTGTTTGGCAAAATTGCTCTGTGTGATAATGTGTAGGTGCTCATGCAAAATCTAACACAGTGTCTGGCTTACTTCTGGTAGTCAGCAAAAAGTAATTATAGTTATCAGTAACTAGTGTTTGGGATGCTGGAAAGTTAGGTAAGTATAGAGGGACTGCACACAGATGCCACCATCCCTTTTACTGAGAGAACCTTGAAAAAAAGTTTCTACAGAGAGTTCTCAGTGGAAGACAAGAAGAAATCTAGGTTAAAAGGACCTAATCCTAAGAAATCCTAATATATCAGATTTCTTAAAAGTAGTTAATAACTATCATTGATGAGACAAATCTTAAAATAAGTAAGCATCCTAAAAAGTATGCATTTCAAAATCATCTGTCAGTGAGAATTTAGAAAGTTTTATAATGTACTAATTCCACTGGAATTAGAAGGTTTGATATTCATCGCAAATAACCTACTAATAATCTGTCAGAAATTGATTTGAGTAATGGGAAAACTCAGGTGGAAACTGTCTTCTGGGGCATTCAGTATCTTTAGTCAAAGAACTTGAAGTTGTACTAAATGGTTTCATAATTATTTAATGGCTCTATTTGCTTTTTTAAAAAAATGGATGTGTTTTAATATGACTCTCTGAAGAGAATTCTTGGTTATTAGCACAAAGACAAAAGGTAAGAAATCCAAAGAAGTCAGAGAATTCCAGAGAGGCCTCAGCATCACAAATGTGCCTTCTTGCTTCTCCTCCGCAGTGACTCATCCAGCACGCAATCTGCTGGTGCTGAGAAGTGCAGGGGAGACAGGGGTGAGGTGTGCAAATTGTGTTGCACACACCGGTGGTTCTGGAGGGGGCACTGCGAGCATCGGAGAAAGACTTGCTTGTGGAATCAAAACCAAAGAATCGGAGAAAGACTTGCTTGTGGAATCAAAACCAAAGAATGAAGTGTAGATACCTCCTAGCCACAGAGCCTAAGGTCATGACAGTAAATATAAGACAAACATACTAAGCCAAAAGAGAGAATTATGTGGGGATTTCTACCTTTTCTAGAAGAATCATCCAGAAGAGTATGATTGAGCAGGAGGCCTTTTCTCTCATGTCATCACCAGGCACACTGTTTGTTGATGGCTGCTGCCCTAAGAGCATAAGTAAACCAGAATTTCCGCCAGAAACCTTACTAGAGAAAGCTAGTATCGCTAAGAAATATTCTTTTTAAAATCTTCAGGCAGAGAAAGAGAATCTCTGAATGAATATCCATTTTTACATGAGAACTTGTTTACATAAAATAGTATTCAATAATACAGTTGCTTCCTTTAGGTATCCGCGATGATGAGCATGTTGAAGAATCAAGGAGCAGTTTTGGAAATTATCATGCAAGTCTTCTGTCTTTTGAGACAGTTCTTTACTCAGCTTGGTTTTATCCTGATCCCACAAAGCAGCTGTCTTTCCTAAGCTTCACCTATTTCGATTTGCCAAATGCTTTTCTTAATCATCTGGTGCTACCAGATGTCAGAATTCCCTGCTGCTATCTCAAGTATTGATAGTCTTTCACTTGTGGTAAATATAGCTCATGTTGATTCAGTTGGTTCATTCTCTGAACAGCTGGAGGAGCACCCAGGGGCTGGGAAAGAGGCTGAACACGTACTGAAGAGTCCCGAGAGCCTTGGTCACAGCTGGACAACGGAGGGCCTGAAAGTGCCCCAGTGACCAGGGAGCTTGCATCTTATGCACATTTTCCCCTGTGCTTGCAGATACACTTCCTGCTTGCAATGTGCTGTGGAAGGCGAACACTCTTCTCTGTTTTAAATTACTACTATGGAAATTCTCACCAAGCCTCTTTTTCTGCTTAAAAGATTTGCCTGGATTGTCTGTTGCCCCATGTTTTCAATGTGTGGGTCTTAGATGGCTTGTACTTGCAACCCTGAGGTGCCAGGAAAAAAGGCTGATCCCAGGGCTTCTTTTAGGTTATCTGGATCAGAATTCATGTTCCGAGAACCTACATTTTAAACAGTTCTCCTGGGTTTAAATTTCATGGAAGAACTGCATGTATAAATGAAATTTTAGCAAGTTGGGCTTCATGTCTGTATTGTGCCTTGTGGTACATTCAATGTGTAACAAAATATCTTGCAGGCAGTAGTGTTTTTTTTTTTTAAATGAAATATCCAATTCATTCTCAAATATCTCCTTCCTTTTGTTTTTGGCTTTCTAAATAGTGGAACGATGAATATACCACATTCTGTAAAGTAAAAAACAGGTAATTTTTGTAGATTTTTTGACTTTTGCAGAATGATCCCTAAGAATAACTTATGTTGCTTCCTAAGAGCCCTATGTCTATAAGTGTTTTACAGTTGATATCACTGGAAAACTCTAGAGACATCATGGAATGGAGAGAACAATTGTGCTGGATGTCTTCTGAGTTACTGAGAAACCAAAGACACAGCTCCTCAAAGGGAGAGATTCCTGTTGCCACCCTACAATAACCAGGGTGAAAACAGGGACATGGGTATAATGAATAACGCTCCTGAAAGAAAATGATCAAGAATCAATCTATCTATCTATCTATCTACCTATCTCTCAATAGGTACCAATTTCCCAAAATTAATATATAATTATGTATCACATATACCAAAAAAAATAAAAACAATGTAGAAAAAAAAGAATAATGGAGCAAGTAGAAACATTCAAAGCAAGACCTCCTAAATTCAATAGTTCACAAAGGGCTGTGTTTTCTAGAAAAAAAAAAAAACGTGAGGCAAGGGGCGGGGGAAGAGGAATTCATTCTCAAGAAAAAATGTTTTTCATATTTTTAACTACCAATAGCTGACCTTCTCCAAGAAAAGGAGTAAATTTAATTTTATTTCCAGATTTGTGATCTACACAACTTATTTATAGTTGTTTTGTCCTTTGGGCCTACAGAATTCTAAAGACAGTAGAAGTGGCAGTGTTGAAATCCCAAAGTTAAGACTAAATACATCGAAGCTAAATACACAGAAGTGGACACACCTGGCTAGAGGATAATTTGGTGCTATTTCACACTGCTAGTCTTGAAAATATTCACAACTGCCATGCACTGAGTGCTCGTGCCAGGTTCTTGTCCATGTATTTTAAGCATATTAATTTAATGACACATCTCTATAGCAGGCACTATTTCCAGGTAAGGAAATAAAGGCAGTGTGAAGCTACCAAAGCATCTACCACCATCTCCCTCTGTGTGGGCAATGAGGCCCAGCAGAGACCCAGGTCGGGTGCTCTGAGTTCTGCTCTCCAGCAAGGCAGAGACGCAGGCCCCTGGGAAGTGTTTCTGGTACCTAATGCCCTTGAACCCAAACTGAAGCCTGCCTCTTGCTTACCTTTCCCTCCTGCAATCATCTGCTACTCCAGCATGCTATTTTTTCTTTTATTTTTCTGTGGTGGAAGGGCAGGGTTCCTCTAGCAATATCCCCAAGGGGCTTTCTGTAGTATTCCTTTCCTTATACCTGCTATACTCCCAGCTGGTTTCTGGTAAATTCGGTCTTTTCCATTCTGTATATCAAGTGATGCTTCCATGAACCTCACAGTGTAGGGTTCTGCCCTTGATTAAAAAGCTCCCTGGGATGGCTGGGGATTTAGCTCAGTGATTAGAGTGCTTGCCTTGTAAGCACAAGGGCCTGAGTTCGATCCCCGGCACCACAAAAAAAAAAAAAAAAAAAAGCTCCCTGGGAAAAAGTGTTAAGAGCCCTTAGAGTCAAGGCAAGCTTCACTCATCTCGATGCGGGGCCCTACTCCTAATGGGTAGAAATGGATGTCGACTTGAGTTCTCCTTGCTCTTGCCTATCCTGCCTCGTGAGGAGACAGAATTACTTTGGGTTCCTCTGGCTGCAGAACATTCGCGTGGTTAGTTGTTTTTCTCTTCTAATTAGCCTGCTTAGATAGGGTTCACTGTAGAGAGAATGCTCAAGTGTCAGATTCTCAGAAGAAACATCAAGGAGCAGGTGGTCAAGCACCGATGGCTTCTACTGTTTCTCTCACATGTATCTTAGGCTTCTGAAGCCTAGTAGCAAAATGTACAACCAACAAGCAGCCTGATATTTGCGGTATTACACACTTGAAGGAACTTCAGTGAACTCTAATTCAACATATTTTTGAGTCCTGATATATATGCCCTGCTATTTCCCGTCTGCCCTAAGATACGTCTGAAAAGTATTATACCTTATTAAAAAGGATATTTGTTTTCTGGGAAAACACAATTCCACAAAAACTGTAGGATGTTTTTGAAATGCCAAATGCACACTTCAAAATTTCAATCTGGTAATTTGATTTTCCTAGTAGAATTTATTTACCATACACATTTTTCATCAGAAGAGCCAACACAAGTGTGTTTGAAAAATAGCCGGCAGTTGTATCTTGCCTGGGTACTATGTCTTTAGTTTCTTGAGAACTCTAGATAATAACCAGTAATGACATACTTGGAACTGTGCCTAACACCATTTATGGAATTTAGGTTGGCTTTGTACTGGGAATTTTTAAATGTACACCATAAGGATGCGTAGTAGAGACATCATAGAATCATGATGTAGCTCATTTTAATGATATTAAGTACCCACTATATACTAACCCTTTGTAATGCCTTGGGCTACTACAAAAAATTGAGTCAGATATAATCTAATCCCAGCTCTTAAGGAGTTCATGGTCTAGCAAAAGAAGCAGAGTCATATAATTTTTTTTTTTTTTTTTTTTTTTTTGGTGCTGGGGATCAAACTCAGGGTCTTGTGCTCGCTAGGCAAGTACTCTAACTGCTGGGCTAAATCCCCAACCCCTTAAATTAAATATTTTAAAGGGAGATCAATGAAAGCTTCCCAGAAGAAGTAGCTTTTAAATAGGGTTTTGAAGAATGAGTTTGTATTCTTCAGGTGGCCCTAGGAAGAAAGATGAGGGAGAAAAACATCCCAGGTAGAGGAGCAACCTGTGTGAGTCCTGGCAATGAGAGTGGAGGAGACTCGGAGGCTGAGCAGGCTGGGGAGGGATTCTAGGAGGGAAATCTAGAAAATGAACTCGAAGGATCTTGAATGCCATGTGAACAGGCTCAGCCTTTACCTAGGCAGTGGAGAAATACTGAACGCTTTTAATGAGTAGAATGGAAATAGCCATGCAGGTTTTAGAAATTTTTCTTGCGTGGCAGATGGAAGCAGAAATTCTGGTCACAATGGATGCAGGTTGAACTGTTAAGTGATTATTGGAAAATCATAAGTGAGAGACAATACTGAATAGAAGAAAATCTTTAGTAATAAGGATGGAAAGAAGAGAAATTTGAGACATTTAATTCCAATCTCTTAAACCAGTGGCTATTCAAGTTTTTTTTCCCAAACATTTTCATCTTCCCCCCGTTAAGAAAACTTATGTGAAATACCTACATATGAGGTCTAAAATTGTATGTTTTTAATAAATTTATAAAATCAAGAATACATATATTTATAAACTAAATTACTAAAATCAATGTAGTTCATTTGTTGAAGAAAAATTTACTAAGAAAACCTATGATTATATTTGAGAATTGTTACATCTTATCATAATCATATAATTTAATGTATTTTTAATTGCATGTCCTGGTTTCATAAAACTCAGTAGGTGTCAAGAGATAGATGGTCATTATTTTTTAAATATCACTTTAACATATTAGATACTTCTCAACTGCATTGATTTAGAAGTTTGAAGAAGGAGTATCCAGACTTACATTAAGATTGCGTATCCAGTCAATTTAATGGTGCTTGCATTCTCTATAATAAATGCGAAGGTCTGAAAGGAGCTCCTAAAATGTGAAACTATTAGATTATCTATGACATCATATTATTGTAATGTGACACAATGTCCATTCATTCGTTATTCCAATTTGTTTTCTGACCAGGAAAAGCATATTCTCGGAGTTAGCGCTCCAAAGTCTTTTTGGCGTTTAAGAACAGCACGTGTGTATTTTGATAGAAAACCCTTGAGCAGTTTTACGTGAGGAGATGAAGGCAGGTCTCGTTTCCAAGAAAAAGGCACATGTAGAGCTATTCTTTCTTCAACCGGGACCACTGACTTGCGGTGAGTTCCAGCAACTGGTATTTTACGAAGCGTCCTAGGTGACTAATGTGCAGTCAGCACTGGAAGGGCCACTACCAATCTCTGCCAGAGGAGAGGAAAAGGAAGAATAATTCAACCTGTTATGTTAAATGCTAAAAAGAAAGACAAAAAAAAAAAAAGACACTGTATAAAACACTGTGTGAAGTGAGAAATGAGTGATAACATCAGACACTGGGCATATTCTGCTGGGGAACGTGCATGGTAATTGTAACTTTGGGGAAGTAGAGCGAGGCTTTAGGTAGCTTTCTGGAGGTGATGATGGTGGAGGCGGTCCCAAATGGGAAGGAAATGGTATGAAAAATACAAAGTCCCGAGATGGAGAGGTCGTCCTGGACTTTTGATTGTGGGCAGAGACGTTGAGGTCTTTTGACTCATTTTCCTCATCATGAACACAACTTCCAGAATGGATCGACCCTTGAGTGCTGCCCTGTGCACGCCGGCAGGCCTGGGGCTCCGCAGTAAATTCTGTATGTTGGTAAAGAGCATTAACTTTTTCGGGTCATAATGCCTGGGTAGACGTAATTTCATAAATGGAATTTATATTGCTTGAAAAGTTAATGCATCTCCCCAAGAACATCTTAGTTAGTGCTCAAGAGCAGGACGAGAGCCATTACCTTGTCAGAGTCAAACATGAAGTGAAGAACCCTTTTTTCCCCATGAGGTCTAACAGAGCAAATCGCCTACAAGGAAAGACATTTTTTTTTCCCTGAAAAATAGAAGCACATGGTGAGTCATGAATCAATAAAAACATAACCGTAAGCTGTTTAGTGATTCATCTGTTACTTATTTCTAAAATAAGCGTCAAACAGAAGGGCATTTTGCTTATATCCTCAGATTTTGTTCTGAGAAAGACCCATAAAATTCTAGGGTCAGACTCTACCTTTGGCTATGAGAATAAAATTCCCATTGACGCAAAACCTCGGGAAATCTGTGGGTTTGCAAAGAAAGGTAACAGTGCTTGTTTCTCTGCTTCCGCTTGTCAAAGATTTCATTTTTTCTTTTTTCTGCAATAAATAAAATTGGACTTCACTTTTCATGTTTTTCCTAATTTTGAAAAGAAGTATATTAAATGCAAATTATATAAAGTAAAACTTTGGATTGCCAGTAATTTGTCCTGCAAGGTTTTGCAAGAGGAGCTAACGTTTTAAATTAATTTTAACCTGATAAACAAGCAGCGTCTCGCAATACAAGTAGTACGTCATGCCAAATGGCACTTGGTCACATCTGCGCCAGCAATTGTCTCTCTCTCTCTCTGGGATTGTCGGCGATTTTCTCCCAACAGCAAGAGGTTATGGAGGAGATCTGGTCTGTACAGGAGAGAAAGGTGGAAGAGTCCCTCACTTCAAATGAGATTAGGGAGATGTGTAAAATGTGAGAAACGCTGCAAAATTTTGTAGCAAAGCGCCACCCGAGTAAGGCTGTAGCAGTGTGAGCAATGAATCTGCTCAGCAGCAGCGCAGTGTCACATTTCTGCAGTAGCCTCATAAGGAGGCAAAAGCAAGTGTCACTGGACAGGTTCCTTGTTAAAGTTGTACAGAAAGAAAAAGATTTCATTGAGCCAATAGAGAGCAGCGATTCCGCTAGTGATAAAGAAAGTCATGCTATGCGATAATCTTCCTCTCTCGTCCCCCTCACATCAGCCGCAAAGGTTTTCAAAGGTAAGTGCAGGCTTATTTGTTTATTTTTCCATATTATTTTGTATTGTATTATATTGTAATCAGGTGGTGCGAGTGACTCAGTATTCCTATCTCTTTACTCTGCTTCTTTGTCATGGGTGGGTGCATGCGACTGTCCCAAGGAATAGAATACAGTGGAATTGAGGCTATTAGGACTCAGTCCCCAAAGGTGCTACAGTTTCCACCTGGCTCTTGCTCTTGAAATGCTGCCCTTAGAAGTAAGCCACCTTGTCGTGATGAATACCAAGCCAAATAGGTTGTACTAGAGATTAAATCCAGGACTTCGTGCAGCCTATGCGACATTGAGCTACACTGCTAGCCCGTATGTGACAGTCCTGGGTGACAGTCCAGTTAAGGTCCGGGACAATAGCAGTCACTGCTAAGTGTGGAAGAGGATCACTAAATCATTTACGTTTCCAGCCTTTGAAACACCCCAGCTGAGGTCAAGCAGTATCAAGATGCCGCCAACTAATCTGCCTAAATTGCAGATTTGAGAACAAAATAAATCTTTTTGTTTCAAGCCTGAGTGCAGGGGTAGCTTTTACAGCTTTCTTTGAGATGAGTGTCTCCCTTGGTCGCCCAGTCTGGCTTCGAGCTCTTGGGCTCAGGGTTTGCTCTCTGCAGCCGCCCTGCAGCTGGGACTAGAGGGACACACTGCCGCCCCTGGGAGGGGCGCTTTTTAAAGGCAGCCGTGGATGAGCGGGACACTGAGCAGTAAGAAGTTTTTTACATTTCAAGATGTTTTTCAAGATTCAGTCAATACTACTTTGAATAAGCTGCAAATATTTTCATTAACTGGCACAGTTTATTGTAAAAAGCAGAAGATTTGAGGATTGCACTACAGGTAATTCTGGGAGCAGAGGAATCTGTTTTTCATAATTAGTTCCTGCTTTCACACTCCCTTCCCTTTCGTCATCTAAGTCGATATGACATTTAATAGTCTCACATGCAATAAATCTGACATTCATAGTTAACTTATTCAGGGAAAACATGGGCTAAGAAATTTAATTAAAGAAAACCAGATACCTGATTGATTTTCTCAAGCTACCTATTTGTTGGGTATAATAAGCATATAAGTCTCCAGAAATGATGTAGATTCTTTTCATAGGCCCCTCCTCCCCTCTCTTTCTCCATCGTAAACAGATATGCACCTGGCTCCTGATGCCCTCTCCCCACAGCAGAACGCACCTGGCTCCTGATGCCCTCTCCCCACAACAGAACACACCTGGCTCCTGATGCCCTCTCCCCACAGCAGAACACACCTGGCTCCTGATGCCCTCTCCCCACAGCAGAACGCACCTGGCTCCTGATGCCCTCTCCCCACAGCAGAACGCACCTGGTTCCTGACGCCCTCTCCCCACAGCAGAACGCCAGATTTCTCAGCCTACTCAGCTTGCTACAACAGCGTGCTATGGTGTAGGTAGCTTATGAGTGATGTAAACTATTCCTCATGGTTCTAGAGGAGCTGGCAGAATGATGTGTCACAGTGGGCCCACCTCTTACTCACAGATGGCCTTGCATGGCAGTGTTCTCAGACAGTGGAAGGAGAAAAGGGATCTCTTTGGCCTCTTTCATCAAATTACTAGTTCCATTCATGTGGGCTCCATCCTCATGCCCTAATTATGTCCTGAAGGCCCCACCTCGTAATATTGGGTTGGGATTAGGTTTCAACATATGAATTCTAGGAGAACACATTCAGGCCATAGCACTGACACGTACCCTACTTTTTCTGTAGGTCCTCTTGTGGCTGACCATGAGCTACCATTTTCTTAGTCTTTTTTCTAAGTTTGCTAGTGCCGATGAGAGATATCATAGCTTTGATGACACTGGACTGAATCACTAGACTAATTTTAGATGAACACTTGCTATTACTCAGCAAGCCTTTGAAAAGTTCACCCCCTGATGACTTCTTGAATTTCCAGTGTAGAAGTTACGTGTCCCAGACTTTTCCAAAATCACTGACGCCTACTCAACATAGCTAAAGGATGACCTAAATCCTTTTGGATAGAACGCCATTAGGATGCACTTTCCTTCTTCTGTGACTCTCTATCTTTGCATCTTAATAGTTTCACCCGATTCCTTCAAATACAACTTGGAACTTGCATCTTTTGTGATACCCACTCCCTTTCAGAGCAGAAGGGTAGAGAGGATACACTTCTCAACTTTAGATCCTACAGCCATGCTGCTCTACCTACTGTGGCCTTCTGGGTCAAGTTAGAGCTCACCTACTGGCCTTGCTATGCATGACACACACACACACACGAACACACACACACACTGTGAGAGTAGACAGAAAAAGTGTTCCCCCAAAACACTGACTAAATAATGTGAATTTCAGATTTTATGGGAGGTATAAAGACACAGAAATGTATGCACTACTTGTGTTAGTTAGCTTTCTGTCATTGTGACAAAATATGTGGGAAAAGAAACTTAAATGAGGAAAGATTTATTTTTACTTTGATTCACAGTTTCAGAGGATTCAGTCCATGGTTAGCTGGCTCCATTGTTGTAGGCCTCTGGCAAAGCAGACTTCATGGTGGGGGGAGACGGAGGGGGGAGAAAGGGAGAAGGAGAGGGGGAGGGGAGGGAAAGAGAGAGAGAGGGAGAGAGAGGAGAAGGCGACTACAGGGGAGGGTGCCAGAGACAAAATATCGTCCCCAGGTTCATGCCCCCATGACTTACTCTCTCCTAGGCCCTGCTTCCTACATTTTTATCACTTTCCAGTAGTGCCATCAGATTATGAATCCATCGATAGGTTAATCCACTGCTGAAGTTGGATCCCTCATGATCCAGTTGCCTTCCACAAGTTCTACCCCTGAACATAGCTGCCCTGGGAAGCAAGGTTTGCGCACACGATTGTTTAGGGGACTGTTCCCATCCAAACCATAAGGCTACTTCACACTTAGAATGTTTTCCTAAAGATCTTCATTAAATACGTCTCTTTTTGTCCCCAGAGTTCTCCTGGCCATGGCTACTGCCCCACTATCCCCATTTCTCCCTGTATGTCTGCTACTGTTTTTTTTTTTTTTTCAATCTTCTTCTCTTCCCCAAGCTCCATTTGCTGCTTCTTTCTCTAGCTTTTTTCTGGCTCTCCCAGAAATTCTTTCTAGCATTTTCTTTATGGAAAATGCTTTAATCTCGCCCTATTTTCCTGTGGGCATTTCCATTCGTTATCTGATTTAGCCCCAAAAAATCTAGTCCTTGGATTCCACTATTTCGGGAAGGAAAGATTGTAAACACATACAATTCAACATTTTCCCGTTGAACGTAGAGTTTCAGTCTTACATTGCTCCCTCTCCCTCTGTCCCTCTCTCCTCTTCTCTCTCCTTTTCTCTCTCCCTGCCTCTCTCCCTCTCCTACTTCATTGTTTAATCTCTTAGTTCTCTCCTTGCTTTCACCAAATTTCTCAAAACAGCTCATTCATTTCTCCAGCATTTGTAAGCCAGACCCAGGGCCAGGAGGCGAGGCGATTCTAAATGAACAATACAGAGCCCTCACTACAGAGGAACTTGCAGTCTAGTGTGGTGGGCTGCGTCATCCATTGCACTCTCTCGCCATGTCCTGCTTTTCTCACTACGCGTTCACAGCTTAAAAGTATTAATTCCTTTGTATATTGTCTCTATCTTCTAGTAGATTGTAACATTCATGATATGAGAAGTCAGGTCAGTTTTGCTTATTAATCCACTTAACATTTTACTACTCAGAAAGTGTATGTTCAAAAATATTTAATGAATGTATAAATTAATGGCACCTCTGCATTTTTCCTGAAATACAGTCAGGCCTCCTTATCCAGGGATTTTACATCCTTGGATCCAACTGAGAGTGGATTAAAAATATTCAGACAAAATTTACAGTTGTACTAATCATATACAGACTTCTCCTCCTTGTAAATTAGTTCCTAAAAATACAGTATAACAGCCATTAGGTATTATAAATAATCAAGAGATGATTTAGAGTGTGTAGGAGAATGTGCATGGATTATATGCAAATACTACATCATTTTGTATGACTTACAGAAAGCATCTTTATATAAGGCATGAATGTTGATATCATGCGAGTCCTGGAGCCGACCCTCCAAGAGCATCATGGATCAACTGTACTGTCCTCTTTCTTCTACATGTTTTGCCTCATTTATATATTTTGATCTTGCCTTGTTCCAAAAAGAACTTAAGGATGCTAATGAAAACAGAGCAAGAGACTATGTTTTAAAATAAGAAAAAAATGAGGCAAAACTAAAAAAAAAGTAAGAAAATAAAATGAATGCAATTAGGCAAAATAGTATTTTTTTTAACTTTTCCAGTGTGACTCAGAGTTAGTACTGAATTTTACATTTTGACAATGTACACCCACATAAATGGAATAAAGTTTCACAAACATGCTTAAGGTTACTACAAGGATTGTATTTTGCTGTATGTTATTCCATATATATAATATATGCAGAGTCTGCCAAAAAATACGTATGCATACTTCAGTGTACACAGTTCACTGTACTAATAAATGTCTAGAAGCTAATGGCTACCACTTTGACCTTTCTTGTAATTGTGGAAGCCAAAGGTCACTTGCATTAATCTCATGATGTCTCAGTAAATTAGGTATTAAAATGTTTGTACAAGGTTTTCTCTTCTTGATGTATACATTTTTTTGGTGGAATCTGTACATAGGCCACATCTTAAAATGCTACTGATGCCTACTAGTATTTAGGTTATTGGGGTATTTATTTTATTTTATTTTATTTTGTTTGTTTTTTGTTTTTTGGTGCTGGGGATTGAACTCAGGGCCTTGTGCCTGTGAGGCGAACACTCTGACCACTGAACTAAATACCCAGCCCCAAATTACTGGAGTTTTTAAAAGCACTAGTCTAGAGAGAAAGTCTGGGTGTCTGGGTTACTCTGACCGTTCTGCAGACAGGAGTGGGTCAAGCCAAGAAGGAAGTACTGACAGCCCAAGTCGGTATCAGCGGCTCCTTAATAAGTTGGGGGCAGCAGGTAGCTCTCTGTAGAATAGGGACTTGAACAAAGCAAGGCTGGACACAGAAAAGATGAAGGCAGCAAGTGGAGGGACAATTTTGGAGATTCAAACCTAGTAAAGGGCAGATGAAGTCCCTTTTAAGTGAGGAGATCTCAAACCTAAAGACGCTGGGATTGTAGGCGGCCACCAGAACTGAGGAAGGGCTGGCTGGCCACTTTGCTTTCACACTCCCCACCGGCTTGTCAGAGGAGTGACGGCTCAGGGAGACGTGTGCATGTGACTTGAGGGAAGGCCTGCCCTGGAGAAAAACAAAGAAAAGCAAGTTTGGCTAATGTAGGACTTGAAAGAAAGTGGATGTATAGCCTGACCGTTGACAAGGGTTTTAGCGGTTAGATCATCGGTAGGAAGGTGGATGCAAGGACCAGGGAAAGGGGCTTCTTGGTTTAGGGAAACTTCATCTACAGAGGATGCTGCATTTGTGGACAGAATCTAAGTGAGACCTAATGCCCAAAGGAGAACCAGCAAAGTGTGCTAAAATGTCCCGTGTCTCTGAGATAGCACAAATGGAAGGTGCGAGGACTGTCAGTAGAAGGACCCAGTGGAGGGTATGGCGGGATGCCTGCTCACTCTGTGCCCCAGTTTTCTCATGTGCAAACTGTGGACCTTGGCGACAGGGAACTGGAAGGATCCCACAGGGAACTGGAAGGATCCCATTCATTCGAATATTGTATGTTAGGAGTTTAAAGTAGTGGCTGGCGCATGACAAACATTAAGCAGGTATTTCTACTGAGATTGTTACTGCAAAATTCAAAGTATGATGGAATCTTGATTCCAAACTTTCCATGTCTTTGAAACTTTACAAGGTATTGAGCAATTTCAGGAACTGAGGCTCCAACTTGAATGGGGAAAGGTACAGGTGTTTGGAGACTCTGTGCTCCTATTCTGCTCAGATAACACTTCTGTCTGCTTCCCAAACCCTCACTCACTGCTTCACTGGAAACGGAAGTGACTTGTTCAGGGAGTGAGTTTGGGAAAAGGAGCTTAGAGTTCTACTCTGTACCTTCTCTTCTTTCACTTTAGGAAGTATGCAATCCAATTCTTTGCTTTTACATATTATAAACGTGCTGGTCAGACCTGTGATCATCCGGAGCTCCCTGTTGCTGGATGGGGACATTAGGCACGAAATACAGGAGGCCTGTTGTAGCTGTAAGTGGAAGACAAGCGATGCCTCCCAGACATTTACTATAACCAAGATGACGTTCTAATATACGTGTCTCTGTGCCTTTCTCTCAGTTGATTTTGAACCCAGCAGTGGAAGAGAAGGGTGTTATTTGGTGGCTTTATACATTTTGGAGTTAAAAGTTACATAAGGCACACAAGTTTTAACTTGAAAGCAGATAAATGCATTATAAAATATTAATAATAATAGTAAACATCGAATACATAGATGTTTATTTCTTTCCTATCTTGATCCTTTTGGATGTTCAAAATTTTTTATCCGCCTTACACTGTATAGGTGACTAAGCCATTAAAGTGTTCCATTTTTACAGAGGAATATTTTCCTAACATGTGCTTCATCCGTGCCCCGTGAGAACTTGGTAGTCACCCAAATGGCGAGCCAATTTCCATAGTGGTAATTAATGACAACAGCACCATTCCTATCCCATTCGACCCTGTGTCTCAACTAATATTCTCAACATACAGTGGTGTAATGAATCACTGGTATCTATTAGAATGGTGCATCTGTTCATTTTCCAGTGGTTTTACTCTCATACAGTTTGTAAGTACCTCCCAAAGTGGATGTAAATTTCCTTCCCCTACATAAGTTTCTAGATTCCTTATGGTCAGGCTAATTTCCAATTAGATCAGAAAATAGGATGCACATTTTTAATTTGTCTTCTTTATTTATATTGTCTATACTTGTACATTTCTTCTGGTTTTTAAGTCTTTCAACCTTGAGTTACCAATTATTTTATTCTAACATATTTCTAACCTGTAAAGATAAATTAGATTGATCTTTTACTTGTAGGGGTTGATAATATATATGAGCTAAGAGCATAGAATTTTACCTTATCAGCGAAATGTACCTTGAAATCTCTCCTCTGCCTTTGATATAGTGGATACAGTAAGAAGATCTTTCTCATAGTGTTACTTTGAGGATTAAAAAACAAAAAAGATGACGCATATAAAATGCTTGGCAAAATGTGTGACCTAAGTGAAAGAATGAGAGTATTTAATAAAAATACTAGGTATTATTATATTGATTATTATTTTTGTTAATTTAAAGAAGAGAGTTTAGTTTTTGATCTTTGTCTAATCACTTATCTCGTTTTTAATTATATTACACCTTATTTTCTACATTGCTTTCCAAACATGAAGGAATTCTAAAAGGATCCACTTCCTTCAAGGGAAAAACTCATTATCCTATTCCCTTCAATTGGAATTAACAAACATGCTAACTATGACAATTTATCTCAATTATTCTTTCAATAATTTTTGAGTGCCTGGTGATTGAACTAGATTCTGTATGATTCCTGTCCCTATATTGCTTCATTTATTTAAAGTATTTTACTCTTTTGGATTGACCATCTCCAGTTATTCAGAATTTGTATCTGTATAAGAAACAATAAACTGATCTCATTTAGTACCTGATGAGCCATAGCATGGAAGACTTCAGTGATACCTTCTCCATCCAATAATTAATATTTATGTTTAAAGTCCCACCCTTTTCTACTTCTCTTTTTACCAAGAATTAGAGATGCCAGGAAAAATACATAATGTCTAAATTTTCAATTTCAGATAAAAAACCAAATCATTTCTTAACATAGCCATGTCCCACATATTGCAGGAAACATGCTTCTAAAACATTACTTATTGTTTATCTGAAATTCACATTTAGCTGTGTATTCCTAATTTGTATTTTCTAAATCTGGCATTCTTGTAAAGAATGCAAGCAGGAAAGACATTTAAAACTAAAATAATGGTGATACATTTAGTCTGATTGCTGACTTTAAAGATTGTCAGACCATACCTTTCTCCTTTATTTGTGTACTCTTTTTAAAAAAATGTAATCAACCAGTTATTTGCCATAGCAGAAGAAAAGGCTGCCTGTGCTCATTCACTTTGTGATTGGAGGATACATAGATCAGTCTACAAATGCAGAGCAAGAATGTTGGCTGTCCTGCTAGGCAGGCTTAACTGAACTAACATCAAAGGCCCAGTTTAAACCTGTTGTCTTTTCAGACCCCTAAACCCTTCTCTGCTTTCCTACCTCCTGAGTCCTGCCTGTGTACAATTCCTCCACTGATTTCCCAGGCTTCATCTGGCCAGTTCCACCGGGGTAGAGCTGGCAGGATCAGATTAACACATCGAATACTGAAATAGCTCTGTACGTACACTGGCGAGTAAAGGCTATGAGGTCCCTACTTACCAGAGACTTTTGCCTATAATTTAGCTGTCAACTTCATTTCTGAGCTCAGACTTAATGACCATGTAACATGAATCTCAATTTTAAAGGAAATTAATTTGGCTTTTTGCCTGTTTCTGTAAATGGGAAAACAGAACTCCCTTTTTCCTTTCTGCAGTGTACAGTTTTGGCTTTCATTCTTAAATGTTCTGTCATCTTTACTGCCATGAAGATATCTTTGCTTGCTTTATCATCCTGCTGTATAAATCAGCAAAAGGGCCAGGGTCTATCCTGGAAACTGCACGCTGAGCTCAGTGCAAAGAGAGGAAATAGATCATCTGCACTGAGATGAGAGTGCCTGTAGTTCGGTCAAATGGAAGAACAGAGAGAGCCTAAGACAAAGATGGGCCATCTGTTGTCCTTCTTCAGAAAATCAAGTGTGTGAAATATTTACATTTCAAATTAAAGTGACTCTTCTGGAGGTGTCCACATTGTGTATTTCTATAGGAAGCCAGATTAATACTCGTCTATCTCTTTGGCACAACTCCCAATAATGAACACAATAAATTTGAAGATTTAGGTGATAGCATCTGTTTCTTCAAAATAACACAAATAGCAAAAAACACAGAGTTTGTGTGTGTGTGTTTGTGATGATTAACACATATCAATCTTTCCATTTGCATTGAAGTCATATTTCTTACAGAGATGATAAAACGAATCGTAGGTTACTAAAATTTGAAGATCTTAAAAAGTGAAAAGCTTATATGTATATGTCAGATGCTGTCTTCAAAAAGTGAAGGAGGAAGATTAAAATACAGTTAAAATATGCATCACATTTTATAGATAATTTAATGCATAGCGAACCCTAAAGCAATGACACCCTTATGCCTGTGAAAGATACACGGGGGAGCCCAAATATGCATGTGACCATTTGCATAAATATATATATATATATATATATATATATATATAGTGTGTATATTCAATAGAACATTTTACTGTATAATAAGGGTTAGTAAACTATAGCACAGGTTGGAGGCCTGTTTTATTTGTAAATAAAATGTTATTGGAACACAGCTATGCCTGTTTGTTTATGTATTGTTGACTGTACCTCTTTCAATATATAATGGACTTTGATTGTTTCAAAAGAGACTGTATGACTTGCAAAGCCTAAAATACTTACTAAATATTTGTCTGGCTCTTTATAAAAATGCTAAGACTTAGTTATGGTATCTATAAAAAAGTCATGTCTGGTTTA
The DNA here is from genome assembly GCA_004026905.1 of Hystrix cristata. Lineage (NCBI taxonomy): Eukaryota > Metazoa > Chordata > Mammalia > Rodentia > Hystricidae > Hystrix > Hystrix cristata. The sequence continues at coordinate 28,048 of PVJO010019817.1, forward strand.
ATGATTTCATAACATGAAATTTAATTTTATTCCTTCTTCTTGGCACAGGAAGATGAAAGAATGCCAGGTACTAGGTAAAGATTTCAATGTGTGCGGAGATAAATAGAAAAAAAATTCCTTTATATATGTTCCAAATTTCTTCTCTTCATGATTTTGCTTATTTCTCTTCACTTTTTCCCTTTTTTTTATTCTTTTATTTCTACCTTCTCTTGTCATTTTTCTTTTCTACCTTCTATATATTTTCCACATATATTGTTACAGTAGTAACTTTGGGGTCCTCGTAGAGCATAAGGACTTTTTATATAGATCTGTTTATTTGTATCAATAAACGCACGGTTGAAACTCTTACATCTGATGAACTAAAAAGATAAACCAAGTAAGATGGATAGACTGTTGGGCAATTTTCCTGGCATTCATTTGATGTTTAATAGCAAAGTAGGAAGAATTTTGTCTGGTTCAATATACCTATAATAAGCTTTGGCTGTCACCCAGGTAATTTTCCAAACACTGGGGACTCGAAGGCAAATAAGATAAGATTCAGATCCCTTGTTATTCTCTGTCATACACATTGTACTTTTTCTAAGTGTTTGGTTAATTTGTACTTGCTGCGTGTGAACGTGTGTGTTTTAATTGGACCTTGGACTATACTACAATCTCCATGAAGACAGGGACGATGTCTGCTCTGCTTACATTTTTATTCTCAGTGTCTTCTGCGTAGTATGTTTTCCAAGAATATTTATTGAGTGGCTTGAATGAATGACAGAGATTCATTGAAACATTTTAATAGTTGGAATGACAAAGGCATTTAAATCTATGATCATGCTTTCAGCAATCTAAATTCAAATTCAAGGAAGTTCAGAATGAAAACTACAAGCCATGTCTTCTAATTTTCCAAGACAGATGATTTGGAAAATTCTTTAATTTAGCAAATATTAATTAAATATGTTTCTTAGGCCGGATATTGTCTTAAGTATAGGACAATTAAGACAAAATTCAGTAAGATACAGTCCTGACAGTTGAGCTGCTTACAATTTAGGATGCCCATGAAACGTGTAATGAATCCCGTAGGTGTCGTAGCCTGTGGGAGGAAGTTAAACTGAGAAGGTGTGGAAATGCTCTCTGTCTCAGTCTGGCCACAAGTGATTCCATCATGAGAGGAGTACTCAGAGAATGAGTTGATTTCAAATGCAGACATCAGGATTGTTTTTGCAGATTAATTATGATTTTTCTGAATCAAGAGAAGAAAATATGGGGAGACTGGGAGTAGGTTTTCCAGGTGGTGAAAGGTAGTTACTATGCTTTTTATATAACTAGATCTCTTTATTTGTTCCTTTTCCCCAGATCCCAATTTTAACCTGTAACTCTGCCTTGCTATTGGGATTCTGTTTACAGGAAAACAGAGCTCTATCCATGAAGATTAATCCTTTTCAGTAGGGTCCATTAGATTTCTCTGATGCTTCTTGTCCACCCTAGGTCCTGGTTCTGAATGTCACCCATAGATAACCCCATTTCTACATCTGCACTCTTTCTCAGTATCTTAATTCATTTTCTGTTCTGCAACAAAATGCTCGAGACCAGGTGACTTATAAAGAGTAGAGGTTTATTTTGCTTATGGTTCTGGAGTTTAGGAAGTTCAAGAGCATGGTTCCAACATCCGCCTGGCTTCCACTAAGGAACCCCTTGCTGTCTTGTTACATGGAAGAGGACATTACATGATGAGACATGAGAGTAGCCAGTTAGGAAAGGACTATTACCTTTTCATAATGAAACCACTCCTGTAACGAACCATTAAGCCACAAGTAGATCAGTCACCTTCCACCTTTCAGTGCTGCCGCATTTTACTCTGAATTTCCAACCTACGATTTTGGGGGGAACACATTCAAACCACAGCACTTGGATGCCTAGTATCTAAACTAAGATATTGCGACTTTAAGGATACTGAACATTGCCTCTTGTAGACCAGACTCTCTCAGAGGTACAGCTTTAGGAATTCAGGTATGTATGATATAGGAGCAAGGCCAGGAGGAAAATGAAGGAGTGGTGGGGGTTGGTGTGTGTATGTGTGGGTGTGGGAGAGGGCAAGAAGCCAAGCAAAACTTTGATTTCAGTGTGGCTTCCGACTCGCTTGTGAACTCTGGAGCATAAACTACATTTCAGAATTTATTTTCTCTTGAGGCAAAACAGCTCAGGTTTCGTGTCATCATACAAGTTGGCCACAGGCCATGGTAGTCTCCCTGTGAGGGACCCAAATTACCATGCGCTTCTGGGAGGTAACTCTAGTACCCTCCAGTGAGACTTGCAAAGTTGGAGGCTCTAGCTGCACGCAGCTCAGCATTCAGAAGATGAGCCAGGCTGGCAAAGCGATCAGAGGGACCCAGGTGAGGTACCATCTATCCCACAGACTCCCCGAGTCTTCCCCAAATTCATGCCTGGGATACTTAGTGGTGCGATGCTTCAGGCTCTGAGTCTCCCTGGCCTCTTCCTTCCTGCTGATCAGGTGGGCCCCTCCTCTAGGCCAAGTCTCAAGAAAAATGCTTGTACTGCTGAAAAGCTAATCTCTCTTCAAAGACAGGGAAGAGCTGAGGTTGTTCTTGTTGTTTAGGGGGCTAATAAAACCTCAGTGATCAGAGAGCTTTGGGTTCATATCAAAACATCATTCCATATTGAAAACATAATTTGAAACCTTAATATGCACAAAAGGCGATACAAAAAGTACAGGTTACTCCCTGGCTTGTATCCAAAGGCAGGATAAAGTCTAGGATGTTGTACATTTGTATTTGATAGACTTCCAGATCCCCTTCCTCTCCCTCTTTGCCTCATTTTCCTCCTATTCCTCAGTTTTCTTTTGTGGAACTGGGCATTGAACCCAGGGTCTTTGTGCTGAGCTACATCCCTGGCCCTCTTTTATGTTTTATTTTGAGGCAGAGTCCCGTTAAGTTGCTGGAGTCGTCCAGAAAAAGCTTCAGCTGTGGTTCTCCTGCTTCACCCTCCTGGAGTACTAGTACTAGAGGCCCGCTCCAGCACGCCCAGCTCACTTCACTGTTCTTGGTTAGACGGTTTAGGCTGGCTACAGTATTTAAAAAATGCAGGACATGATCCTTTAGCATAAATAACTTTTTGCAACTTCAGCCAAGATTTTAGAGTATTTTAAACCATTGTTTCTTACTTATATGGTTAATAATAGGAAGTAATTTGGGAAAAATGTGCTCTTTCCTCCATTATTCTTGTATGAAGATTATCAGCAGAACGATTTTTCCCTCCTTTCTTTTCTGTGAAATGAAATATGTAAAGAGCTCAGATGACAGGACTTAGAAAAACGAACATTTAAAATTCAACTCTCTTATGAGAAAATGATAAGAGTGTCATCTCACATCAAGTTGTTGAAAGTAACAACTTCCGGGTCAAATTAGGGAGCCAGCCTGGACTTCCATGCTTAGCGTCACCTCCCACTCGCAAGTCATAAAAATTGACACTCAAAACCGCTAGTGTAGCACAGTAGCATAGACGCTGCTGTGAACCGAACAGGTCAGCTTGCACTTCGTGTATTTTGAGTCTATTTCATTTTTACTCCATTTCTTGGAAAATTGGTAATCTGTGTACAATAATTCTTAGTGAGACCATTCAAGGGCCCGTTTCTCTGTTATTCTGAATAAATGGGCATAAGTTATATCTCTGTCTCCATCATACCATGGTTGCGGTGACGTCATACTCTCATTTTAAAGATAATTTTATTTATTACACGAGGATTAGCCAATGCTCGCAAAGGTTGAGTCTGTAAAGTAAACATAAAACACTATGGAGCCAAGTGGAGCCCAAATGATTTGTTTACACTTAACATTGATTTTTTAAAACCTCATTTCCCTGGTTTGTTACAGCTGGCAGTGGAAAAAAATAACAGGATCTCTGAATAAAAATATCCACAGATGACGATGTTGTAAAAGCAAGTCCTTGACATTCTTCCTGTCTGTCTAGGGAGATGCTGACATCCACTTTGCTCACCTCTGGAGGGAGCAGCACAGGCCATTCCTGTCTTGATGCCTGCTCCACTCAAGCGGAGAATGTAGCGAACAAGAGAAAATAATGTGGTGAACGTCGTGCATGGCAACTAGAATGGGAGAAGGGGACGCTGTTAGCTAAGATTATATTATTTATGTACATTTGTGACTGTGTGTACTCTTATACACAATGCTTATTTATACATATTTGTGACTATTAGCATTTTCCTTTTGTTCCCAACAAATCCTCATGACAGTTCTGTGAGAACAATGCTGCTTTTAACTCATTACTCTATTACATTTAAGTAATAATGAAGAAAAAGCAAAGATGGTAAGATGTAACTTTTTTCTTCTATAAATTCAGAGCAATAAATAAAAATCATCATTTTCTTTATGTTCCCAGGAAGTGTTGTGACAGTGCTGCGACAGAAAGGCTTTAAGCCTGTTACTTTGTTGTAGAGACGAATAATGAGTAAGAAAAAGTAAGGGTGGCTTTGAGGCCGTAGCTCAGAGAAGAGGCACTCAGAGGTTTGAGCCCCACCCGCACTACAAAACTCCCCCCAACAAACACAATCAAGCCACAATAACCTTACTTTATCTAGCAGAGTATCAACGAGTTGCTAGTCTCTTAAACATCTGCAAAGTTTTATTTCCTAACGTTGTTGAAATCTTCATTTGTAGTTGAGTTTATCAAGTGGTACTTACATAATCTGTTAATTAAAGAAACAATCTTTTTCATGTGTTCCTATTCAGGATGGATCCTCTTTGACCTTTTACATAAAAGGCTATAAAAAGGAGAGGTCTTGAACAATGTAAGAAGATTGAAATTAAACAGAATTTTACAAAATATCAGGGACATTGTCTCCATTTAGTAGACTTAAAATATGGTAACGTGGGAAGTGTTCTTTTAGCAATTATTATGCATGTGAGGGTGAATACTGACTGTACAATTTTATTAAAGCTCTGCCTTTCATACATTCACACACATGACATGTTCTTTTAAGTGTGAAGTGATACCTGGAGAGCAAGCAGTTTAATTTGTCTACCAAGTAATACGTCGCCATGAGCCCTTCTAGACCAGTCCTCCCTCTCGATGGGAGTAACTGGACTCGCAAAAGCTCCATTGCGCTGATTGCAATATGGCTCCCCGAGATAGTCACTGATGGACTTTCCTACGCTTCTTCGGTGTTCCTAAGAGGCAGGCAGAGGTATCTGCAAGGTGGTTAATAGCACAGACGGTTGTATCGAATAGCCAGCTCATCAGAAATTTTTGTTGGCTCACTCTTTAAAATATACCCAGATCTGAGAATTTCTTACCACTTCTGTAATCCTCTTCAAAGACACGGTGTTATGGTTTGTGTCTAGATGTCCCCCCAAAGCCTCATGTGGTAAGAGATAGCTGGATCTAGAGTGTGTGATTACTAAATTGATCCGTTGATCGGTTTGGCATTGTTCTGCTGGGATCAAGGATGTGAGCCTGAGATTGGGGGGTGGGAGTGCAGGCCGCCCTGGGGGCAGGTAGCCTAGATAAAAGACAGGAAGA
>PVJO010019818.1:0-33411 GCA_004026905.1 Hystrix cristata
ATAGTCTCATTACTTATTTTGTGATGCACCACAAAGAACATGGGCACTGGGGATAATTTAACTGCCATGGGTCTTTGTTTCCTCATCTATAAAGTGGGTGTAATACTAATCTCAAGAGGTTATTTTGCTAGTCAGAAGAGCCATAGATAATCACAGTAGCTACTATTTTTAAGTGCTTACATCAGGCACAACCTTGTGGCATCTTAGTCCACAGCTTGCTAAACCTCACAAGAGCCCTGTGGGGGAGGTGCTATTAATAATGCCAATTTAGTGACCTAAGAAACAGGCTTTGAAAAGGCAAGGAAATCTTTCAAGCTCACAGTTTAGTAACAGGCGCAGCCAAAGGATGGCTCTAGTCATCTGTGATCTTAAGTCAGTATTCGTTACCACTACATCATAATACCGTTCAATTGCTAGTCTGCAAAAGAGGTACAGAGGTGTCTGTTCTGATGTGTGTGTGTGTGTGCGTGTGTTAGACATTCAAACTTTTTATACAACATCCCCTCATCTCTACCTTCTTTTACAAACCTGTGGGCGGTTGTGTTGATTTAGAATTCTTTTCAAATGTAAAAATGAGTGGTTGCAATGACCAACCTTAGGTAAATTTCAAAGTGATTGTTCTGAAAAGGAGGTTCTCAGGCAATTAAGGCGACCCAAACAGCACATCAGCAAACAGCGGGCAAGGCAACTTGGCTTTCCATCTACCTGCCTCTGTAAACAAACCCTCTTTCCTTTTGTCAAGCGTAGCAGTTCTCGGATCTCGGTGGGTCATTCTACACTTTGGAGCATTTAATTGGTTCTCTTCACGCAATGGAATGGTCTCTTGTGTTTGCATTTGTATTTCTCTAAGGAAAGAGAAGAAAGATCCGGAAGTCGCATCTCTCTGAAACTGAAGGTACCACTTCATCTCTAATAGAAGATGGTGGTGGGTGGTATTTATGTCTTAGAGTCTGGATTTATTTCATCACTATTCAAAGGCACTGCACGAATAAATTCTGGTATATGTGTGGTGACTTGCATAAGAAATAAGAATTACTGCCATATATAATTGGTGCCTCATCGTTTGGAAAAGACAGCAGACTATGTCAAGACCTTAGTCATCCTCCATGTAGGGTTGTTGAGTAACCAGGATATGGTTGTACAAGTTGTTTGTGGTTAGTACTACCCTGGTTGGTCATTATCTGAGACTAACCAGTTGCTAAATATCTTGAATAGGAGTAAATACTGAAGTCAAACATTGAATTAGGCTCAGGTGACAGTAGCTTACTGGCTATGAAGAACTTGTTGAGTTGTGAAATAGGACTGTCAAGAGGATGGCAATTCTGTCTGACCTGTTATTTCATCTCTGTTTCACTAAAAGAGATAGAAAAGTAACTTCCCAACGTGTATTGTTCTCACAACACAGAGAAAAAAGCTGTTTCTATTTATTGTCAAATGACAAAAAGAAAAAGATGCCAGTTCAAGAAACAGTGACACTAGCACAGATGACAGCCAATAGAGTGGTAGCCACATCTTGGTTCTGCAAAAAGCCCCATGCGAGACACAGGAATACAAAAGAAGAAAGAAATTCTGCTGCACACAGTGATTCCTGAGATTTTTCTCCAACCAAAACCACAAAGTGACAATGACGAGTTTTAGTTCTAGGTCATTTGGTGAGTGGAATGGATGTGTTGCGCAATAGTGATATTTATAGCTTTTTTATCACAGGAAGCCAAAGTGGTTTAAGATGGAGATGTTAGTCAGCACACGGGCTTCTTTACTATGATCATTTTCTACAGCATCCAGGTTGATGTTCAAACTAAATAAACACGTGATCCCACAGAGTAAACCTGGCTGGGTGATTTCTGACTCAGTAGATTTATATTTTACTAAAATTCCTCATTGCGATACCCCAACCCCTTAAAAACCACAAGTTACACAGCCGATTCAAACTCATGTTGACATGCCAGTCTTCATCTCAGCGTCAACCAGGTGGTGACAAAATGTTTCTCATGACTCTAGTCCCTCTTTTTTTTGTCTTTCCCTTTTTAAATCATTGATGTTACCTGTTGATTTTTGTTTTCTTTATCTCCATAACAGAAATGAGAATGTCATTTGCAATACGTGTACACCATTTACTGATACAGAGTGCCTGCTAAATACTACCAATTGTGCTCAACGTGGTAGAAATGACTACAAAGACCTTTAATGGTGTCTGGTGGAGGCAGTCGTAAGCAATGGGACACTGTGGGCTTTGGGGTTGGACGAACCTACCTGTGCCAGGGAGACTTCGCCTTGTTCTGTCTGTAAAGATGCAACTACAGTCACAAGGCTGTCATGAAGATGAAGATCATGTAGGCATACGAATTTCAGGGAAGAAGTTGCGGCGCACGGTACAGAGCCAACATACAAGACTGACTTAAACGTGCTGTAGTCTTGTCTATTGAAAAATTACGGAACATTTATTCCATTTAGTTTTTCATAGAACATTACCGAAGCTTTAGTATGTCACTTGATAGCCCTGAAGATAATTTCCTCATCTGTAAGAATGCGGTTCAATTAGCAAGTTCCAAGAGTTCATGATTCTAGTGACTAGGAACTATTTTTCCACAGCAAAATACGCAATAAATTTCAGAGGCCGCTTAGTACAAGACAGAATTCAGAGCTGATTGAGAGAATCTAGAAAGAGGACAAACAAGAGTTGGCTTCTGAGGTATTTTGAAGCTCCCTAATATAAAATATTGGAACAAATGTGCTTGTGATTAAAAAGCTGAACCAAAAAGACGAGGAAGAGTAATAATGTTGAATTCAAAAATCAATCTGATATTGCTTTCCTGGCACTTTGCTTTCTACTTCTAGCCTTAATCTAGATGACATGATTTCTAGCTATGGTTTAAAACAAATTTCCTGATAAGATGTTATTATAGCAAAAGCAAACAAAAACGAGTATCAACAAATGAATTTTTAAAACTGTAGGGAAAAAAATAAGTTCTTCAGGATGCTCTCATTGCTTATTGGAACCCCACAAGACGAAAAGACACTGTGTTTAATTCTATGATGTGAATGAATGAATATGTATCGATTACTGTGGCAGGTGCTTTGCCAAGTGCCGAGGACGTTGGAATAAATCAGATAACTATTGAATCTTGATCCTGTGTGGGTTGTAGAGGAGCCTACAAACAGCTACAGTTCTATGTAATACATGCTGTGAAAAGAGAAATCAAGTAGTCCTGGGATCATGAAGGAAAGGCATGTTGTCTAGATCACTCGTTCTCAGCCATGGTGACTTTACCTCCCCAGGGACATCTGACCCTAGATGGAGGTATAGTTCACTGTCTGAGGTGATGGGCCGGAGTCCTCTCGCAATCTAGTGAGTAGAGGCTACAGGATCGCCTCCCACACCTACCGGCTGTGGATTATCCATTCAAACTCTTAGTGCTGTCAAGGTGGAGAAATCCTGCTCTAGAAGTGAAGGATTAGGGAAGACTTCCCAGAGAAAGTGATATTAATCCAAGGGTTGATGAATACATGTTAACAATCTATTACATTTAGTGAGAAGGTCATTAATGGTAGTTAAAAGTTAAAAGTGGTTTGAAGACGGATGTGGAAGTAAATATATGAGGAGCTAGAAATAATCCCTTAAAAATCTTGGCTGGGAAGGAAACTTGTAGAAGCTGGAGTGGAGTGGCAGGTCGCTAATGCATATCTTATTCTATTTGGTCTTAAAGACGGAGAGTTTTTGAATATGCAAAATGCTGATAGAAAAGAGTCAAAGAGGAGATATTAAGAAATAACAAAAAGAGTGAAGGGGAAACTAATAGAGTCTTCCATAAACCATGTAATTCCATTCACATGAAATATCTCCAAACAGGCGAATCTACAGAAAGTAGATTAGACGATATCTAGGGCTGGAGGTGAGGAGTGGGTTTTGGGGTAGTAAGGAGCAATTGATAATGGTTATGTATTTGGAGGAGTTGAGTGAAAATTTTTCTTAATTTTTCGTGTTCATGGTTTCACAGCTGTGAAAATACACTAAAAAATTAATGGGGTGATTGCATGGAATGTGACTGTTATTTCAATATAGCTGCTATTTAAAAAATACAGCAAGAAGGTAGAGGTGGAGAGAGCTCATCAGAGGAGAGTGGTGCTATTTTGGGTAAGCCCAGAGGTAGCTTTTATTTGACAATAAAGGAAGGTGGAGACTGAGCCTGAAGGACACACGGAGCTGAGGGAGGCTGATGGCTTTTTGTTTGTTTGTGGAGTAAGTATGTGTGAAGAGAAGGTCAACTAAGAGTGAGAAGGTGGTGAGATAGGAGATTGGAGACCGGTGGATGGCTGTAGGAAATGTTGGTCCCACGGGAGTAGCAAGTGATGGGTGAGGAATAAAAGGTCTTTCCCGGTAGCACCATGAGACTATCTGAATTTGGAGACATGACATTATTGTGGCTCTAATCTGGTGGGCCGTGTTACTTCTGCCCCAGATGTGCAGAAACAGTGTTCAAAGAACAAATAGTAACTATGGGTGACTCAGATTCATGTTTCCTCAGACAGTGTCCTCAACAACAGTGGGAAGGATATGTGATATCTAGCTATACAGAACGTGCAGGGAAGAGAGTGCGAGCTGCAGTTGCACTTACAGAGAGGTCAGTTTCTTAGGGCATATCGCCTGTCTACCACAGCACCTACCATCTTAACAGTTTAGAGTCATATGATGCACTATAGTCACAGAATATACTTGGATACTTTATTTTGTTTTATTGCAATGATCATGTCTTAGTCCATTTGTCTATGACAAAATACCACTAAACTATGTGGCTTTTGAACAACATAAATTTATTCCTCCCAGTTCTAAAGGCTGGAAAGTCTAAGGTCAGGTTTTTGGCAGATTGGGTCTCCGGCAGAGGGTGTTCCCAGGATTACTGGTGCTCACTTTTTGTTGGGCTCCTGTACGGGTGGGGGCACTTCAGATGCCTGAGTTTTCTAGAAGGTTGCTACTCAGAATCATGGGCTACTCTTCCACCATTTTCCATAGCTGCTGCCTTCCCGTTTCCCATAGCTGCCGTGTAGACCCTCTGTTTTAGAACATAGTATTTGATTCTTTTGCTTCTTCATTTTTTTCCCTAAAACCAAAAGTAATTGCCCCGATTACTTGTATTTTAAAATAAAGGAGATATATTATTTTTAATAAAAAGAAATTGCTATATAAGATACACATCGAGTGAACAAGTTCCAGATGCATACTTTGTCAGATCGTCTGGCTTCCCCCAAGGTCTTGCTTCCTCTGTGGTAATTGGTCCACAGTTGTCTTTGGCCAAGGACCAGGTCTCCAGCACATAGTCCAGAAAGGGAAACCAGAAGCCAGCGCTCTGCTCTTAAGGTGATATATTAAGCTATACACCCTGACCTCGACTTTTTTTGCCTCTTTCATTTTAACAGTTTAATAGCATTTCAGATTTGGAAAACACTCACTCGACCTGTAGCAGGACCTTCACTGGTGAGCCCAGGCACATGATGTCTCTAAGCTTTCAAGCTAGGGAGGCAAGTTGTGGGTGGAGGATTCAGAAATGGGCAGGAATTTGGAAGCATGACAAGAAAGGGGTTGGTTGCAGCTGGTGGGATTCTGGTCAGCATGCAAAACAGACAGCTACAGTCACTAACATGGAAACTAGATGAAGTGTAAAACCAAAGAGAGCAGAATGCACAAGAATAATATGTTGTCATCTGTGGTCTTTTATTGAGGGTGGTTTTTTAAAATACTTTGCGTTAAAAACTAGGGTTACTGCTCTGGTTACATAAGTCCATCTTTGGGACAATAGAGACATATCCTCTACGCATTTAAAATGACTGGTGACATTTGTGGGTGTACGATATTTGTATATTTTGAAATTGAAAGAGTCCTCACAGAATAAAGTATGTGAAAGCCATTTGTAAAATACGAAAAATAAATATGTAAGGGATTATTAATTTTTTAATCAAATTGACTTCCACATATCCGCTTCCCTTTTTCTATGCCAGCTTTCCTACTCCTATGCTTAGCTAATTATCGTAATCTTTTTTAATGTGTTAACTAATAATAGCTAGAGGTGCGATCTCTCCCTGGGGTGTCTAGATATATAGTCTCATATTTATTTAATTATAATTATTATTCTTTTAAAATAATGAAAGCAATATATGCTCATTAGAAAGATTGGAAAATACATAAAATAATGAAGAAAATAAAATTATCTGTAATCCTTCTACTTCAAGATAATCATTTTCATGTCATTGCTTTCAGCTCTTTTATGGTAGATACTAGAGTATAAAAATATATTTCATACATTGTGATAACCGTGCATATTATTTTTGAATATTGCTTTTTCATTTAAAATTATGTGGAGAGAATTTTATCTTCTGATTAAATGTTCTCCAGAAACTACTGTAGTGGCTTCCTAAGAGTTCATCATGTAAACATAAATCATTTTAACACTAATTTTCATATCCATGAAAATGTTTATTCTCAATTTTTATTATTATCTAAACAATCTAATTAACATACAGGATTTTATTATAAAGTTTGTTGCTGCATTTTGTTTTCATAAGTCTCTACTTATCCTTTTGAGGATCATATCTTATATGGTGTTATTAGTTGATGTGATATTCATGTGTGTATATATTCAGTAGGATACTCTTGAAGGTAGAAATGGCTTAATATAGTATGCAAAATTTTAGACACTTTGTTAAGCACAGTGGTAGAGAATATGTGTCATAATGAAAGGCTCACATACCAATACAGCATATTCTACCCACCAAAGGGGCACACTATGCATCTTAAGAACAATCCAACTATGTTGGACATAATTAAAGATTCTGCATATTCTTCAATGACCCTTGATTTCTTTGGTATGGATTCAAACTTTCTCAACCTACTAGTTCATTTTGAATAAATTATTATGAGCACTTGACTTATTTATCAACACACAAATTACACCATTTTCTCCTTGTAGCTTGCACTATTTCTTTAGGACTTATGGCTACTAAAGGTGATAGAATCTGACACTCGCTTCTTACAACTGCCTCTGGCTAGATTAGAAGCTACAAGTAGAGGACAAACCTAATATTCTGAGAGTATCCTTTTGAGTATTATACCTGTATTTTGATATTTTCATGATTTTTCAGCTGTCCAAGGTTAAAGAGCCAGACCTTTCCTCCATGAACTCCAGAACACCTTTTGACATAGCATAAACGTAAGTAAATAAAGATTTGGGAAATGAGAACACCAATAAATATATATATATCCTGTTTCCCTCCTGTCCCACCAGATGAACTAGTTTACAATTGGCTAGTGACAGTTCTTTTTGTTTTTTGTTTTGTTTTTTGGTGTGGGGGTCAAACTCGGGGCCTTGTTCTTACTAGGCAAGAGCTCTAACCAGTGAGTTAAATACCCAGCCCCCCATATAACTGTTAGCATCTGGGTAAAATTACGCTTTTTCCCTAGCCGATCTTGCTGCACTCAGCAACTTAAATATTCTTTCCCTAGGTAAAACACAACTAAAATTATTAATGAGTTTGGGATATATCTATATGTATCTCACACATAATTTCAGTGATGGTCTCTCCATAATATATATTGCAAATAAATAAGAATTTTCATATTGTTTTTCTACAGTCTCAAACAGAATCTTGACTTCTATTTCAAAATTTGTTTATCTCATTACATGTGCCTTTAACAGATCCATCTTATTTTAGTCAGTTAAATGCCGTTGGATTGCTGCATGGGGATGTTAACTGCAAGAGCCCAAGTGGACCAGCATCTCATTCTACTTTGATGGATACTGAGCAGCTTCATTTGTGTTTCCCTGGCCATTTGAATTATGCTTTTTTTTTTTTTTTTTTTTGGTGCAGGGGATCGAACTCAGGGCCCTGTGTTTGCTAGGCAAGCACTCTAACCACTGAGCTAAACCCCCAACCCCATGAATTATGCTGTTTTTTGGTCTCTCCAAATTGGAATCTGTGATCAAGAGTGTTAATTCCTGTTCTGGTTTTGATAACTCAATCCCTACTGGTTTTTTTTTCCCTCATCTGAGTCTGAGTGTACATTAAAATTACAATAGTCAGTCATGCTGAAACCAGGGGTCCTATCTGCCATCAGTATGTGAGTCCAGGGTAGTCAAAGGAGGACATCAGAGAAGCACTAAAGTCTCATCCATGGCAAGAGACAAAGTTGGAGTTGAGCTACAGTCAGTGAATCAAAGTGCAAGGTGTGACAAATCTTAGTAAGATTGTGCTTGACAAGAAGAATGTTCTTGGGCAAAACTGAACTCTAAGCTTGCAAGGGTTGACAGAGAAGTTAATAAGCTAAAATGAGAGCACTTTTAAACCAGTATACTTAAACTGTGCAAAATTTGGTGCAAAAAATTGGTGTGAATACTGACTTCCTTTGGTCTGTGACCAATCCTTAGCTGGTCTTTAAGGCACACCAATTTGAAATCTGTGCCTTTCCAACCTAAGCCTAACATTTACTTTGACTCAAAAGGGGGTTCAAACCAGCTGGATGATTTGAGAAGACAGAAGTCTGTGGTGACCTCCATCTCCCAAATTGATTCAGCCAAAGTTTAGCCTTCAGTGATTTAGCTCTCTAGGTTGGAGGAAAAAATCTGGAGGAAATTTGGAAATACATAAAAACAGCCCAAATGACAACATATAGAGGCTACTTAAAGTTCAGAACTATTCCTGGTCTAGTGGGATACAGATGTTGTGTGTAAGTGTTATATTGCCACTTATGGTCTGGCTATTGTCTGTGGAATAAGTATTTCAAAGTATACAGATTCTAAATTCTCATCAGGCAATTTTAGTTAGTTAATATATGACATGAATTAATTTCAATGTAGCACACTGCCAGGGACAATATCTCCAAGTTTATAATTCATTAAACATTGTACAGCAAACTCCACAAACATGATGCTCTAGGAACCCAAGTGAGAGTTACTAGATCTAGCTTTTGGAGTCAATAAATTAAAAGCAGCTTCAGAATCAGGTGGAATTGATCTGAGCCTTTAAGGATACTGTATATAAATAGATCTTTAAATTGAGGTCTGGGAATGGGGTTAGAGGATGGCTCCAAGTTTGAGAACAGGGAAGTGGAGAAGTAGGAAACTTAAGACAAGTTTATGGCTTGCACTAGTCTGTATTGATCTGAACAACTCTATTTATAATCCTTTTATTAAGTCTTAATGCCTACATTGCAAATTCTTGCTCCAGATTCCACTCCCTTCTCATGTTTTTCAGCTCTGGTCTCAACCAATACCTACCACCCTTTCTATGCAAGTATACTAAATGTTAAAGCTTCAATACACATATAACATTGCTTATGTAGAGTCTTACTAAATTCTTTCCAGAAAGAACCTGGCAAAAATGTTTTCACCGCATTCCACTAATTCAAGTGGTTGGGTAAATCTGCTATAATGATCCAGTTTGTGGATATTTTTGGCCTTAAGGCTCAGACAATCTTGTTGCAACTCCGCAAGTTTGCCATAGTAGCACAAATACAATGGTGAATGAATGTGGACAGATTCATCCCCGTGGTGAGTTGAACTTGGCTTGCAGGTCAGGATATAGTTTGCTGACCGCCCCCCATTAGCAGCTGGAAATCTTCCAAGAGAGATCGGCTTTGGTGAAGCAAATGTGAGAATTCAGGGAATGCCATTTCTTTGGAGGCATTCCAGAAATATTCCAAACATATTTACCAATTGCCCTCATGCAACCTTATCTACTTGCTTTTATTAACAAAATGTGCAGTCCCTTATTAAGAGAAGGGGTTAGCATTTTCTCTTATGAAATACACACCTAGTACAATTACATTTAACAAATGCTCCACTACTATTGCAGGTACCAAGAAGAGTAAGATATAGTCCTTTAAAGAGTTTGTAGATTAATAGTGGGTTAAGGCAAGCATCATGATAGAAGTACAAACACACTTTATGGATGTCTATGGAAAGGATAAATTATATAAGTGAACCAAACCATTCTTCAGTTTTATGAGTATTTGAATGGAATTTGCAGTGTAGGTAGATATATTAGAATATCTATATCTATCTACCTATCTATACTGGAGGGCGGGAAGATCTAGTTGGTCAATACCCTGGACCTCACTACAAAGATTGATGCCAGTCCACGAGTCCATATCAGAAAGCTGAAAGGTCTGCGTGGCAAGGCTAAAGAGTCTGCACTGGAAATTTGAAGGAATTGGATGTGAATGTTAAAAAGCAATCGTGAAGAAAAATTTCATCCAGGCTATAAACCTATTGGTTGGTGCCAGCTGTATTCAGCGTGGCTCTTCCCTCTTCCCTCTTTAGTTTGTGGCCTCCATGTTAACCATGCACAGACACCCCAATCTTTACTAACCTGCTAGGTGGTTCTTACTCAAGTTGACATGCCACAATTAATGATCACAGTAGAATCTATAAGAGAAAAAAAAACAAGTACTGTTAAATAAAGACTTTGACAAAAAAGTTAGGACATATGGGAAACAGTACGTGATCTGCTTTCAATTCCTCTTAGGTCTCTAAATCTGCAATGTCTCAAACATTTATCTGGAGTTTTCTCTAGGCCTAATATCTATTGTTTTATCAATATCTCTGATATTGCTTGGTTACATTCATACCAAATACTTCCCAGAACGATCCCCAAAAAAGTATCTTTCACTGTCACACCAGTTGCTCACACTAGAAGCCGAAAAGTATTAAGTCTCTCTTCTTTAGCTTACCAAATTATTTTCCCTGCATCCAAGACATGTTTTAATTCATTTCCCTTCTCCATCTACACTCCCGGCCCGTTTACTCCGAGCACAGCAATCTCATGCTTGGGGCTCCTAATGGCTGTCGCTCCCTCCGCTCCTTCCCAGTTTTGATCTCTTCACGCACTGCCAGAATAGTATTTTTCTGTATCATAAATGGACAATTTGAATGCCTTACGTGACACCCTGTAGAAGTTCCCAATTATGTTCAGGCATGTAACCAAACTTTGAGCTCTATAAACCTGCAGCCATCTTCCCTGCCTGAGGGGCTTCAAACATGCTCTTCTTTCTCTTTGGAGCATTTTCATTCTTACTCTCTGCTTGATTTATTCTCTTACATCTTTCAGGTCTCAATTTTTAACTCTACAGAGTTTCCTTCCCTGATTATGCTCTTAGGGAATCCAGTTTGTTCATGGAATTCATAAAAATATGAATGGTCTAATTTACATGTCAGCTTGAGAGTCCACAAAAACAGAAATAGACTGGTGGATATCTAGCACCTAATATCATATCTGGCATGTATATATATTTATTCAAATAGTTACTACAAAATTATTCCTTGAGAAATATCTGAGACAGTCACCTCTTTTGAATATCTGAATTAAAAGTACTGACATATAACCTCAATATATATCATTTTCTTTTCTCACATTAAAATACTAGACTATGAGGAAATATAAAATAAATACAGGATTGCATTTGTGTCATTCAAGGAAATTCAATTCCTTTCAACAAACATTTATTCAACTCACACCAATTTGCCATTTACTGTGAATATCAACTGCTGAGTCTGTTTCTGAAATGGAGTTTACGATTTTCAGATTATATACTCTTTGAAGAAATAAAACAGATAATTAAAATATAATGATAAGCATAAGGTAAAATGAACACACTGCAGAGTGTTTTGCTCTTTTAAACAGTTTGGCCATCTCAGTAGAATCCAGTATGGTCTTGGTAGGAATTTAAATCTCTCCTTAGGCATTTGCTGAGATGTTGAATGCCCCAATTCACTCCTCTGAATAACCTTAACTCCTCTGAATTTCATGTCCTTATTGTAGAGTGGACATGATGAGAATCACATTTTTCAAGGCTGCTGTTAGGTGTCAGATAGGCAAAGGCAAGCGGTCAGATACATTCTAAAAGGCAGCAGGTAAAGATTTACCATTATGAGTCAAAGTAAACTTTCTGAAAGTCGGTAAAGGATGTACCCAACAGTACCAATACAACTAAGACATTACGGAACTACCCATGCACTCCCATGCTACCAAAGATTCCCACCATGGTGAAAATACTTATTACTAAATATAATCATAGCCGTAACTGGAGCTCAATTAAAGGTAATCATAAGTGTGCTCTTTAAAGAATGAAGAAAATGCTAAAAAAGCAAATTGATAACAGAGAAATAAAATAACTCCAGGCTGTTTCAGAGATAATATACACTCAGATCAGTCTTCAATATCTTTTTCATTAAATTTCTTTGCTGCACAAAATTGCTGCACACATTTAGAATGTTGACCCTTTGGTGACATGGAAATACCTCAAAGAACATTTCTTTGATGTGCACGGTACATACAGTATAGCAAAGGAAATGGATAGGTATATTTAGCCCAGATGTTTGAAAAACAAAGTCTGGATAAATATTACACTCATCATCCTTTTGCTAAAAACTTTGCCTTAAGAACACTGAAAATAAGGAATAACCTTAACTGGTGATTGCTTTAGACATCTGGGAAAAGGGAGAAACTCCTACACCTCCAATTTTTTCTTTAATATCAGCAATTTTAAAAACTATTTTAATATTAATAGAATGTTATCATTTAAACAAGTTCCTACTTAAAAAGCATACCTGAGTAAAATAATTGCTAGTTTGAACATCTTTGCTAAATTAAAGATAAAGTGACTTTGAGACAAAGATAAACTAATTTCAAAGATCTCACTAATGTCATGAACGTCTCCATTAACTCTTGTGTTTTCCCATTTCGATCACATTTTAACATTCGGTTTAATGTTTTCTTACTTCAGGCTTTTCCTTACCAAGTCTAGTATGAAAGCGTTTGTAAAAAAAAACACGTGTTTATGGCAAAGAATCCTGAATGCAACAGATTCATAACTGAATAATTAGCCAATTTATATTTAGTGGGAACATGTCAGCCAAATCCAGCTAGTTACTCCAGCAGGTGGCTCCCTAGTCCTGCCTACTGATTTATGACTTTTCATTTAAAGGATTGTCAGCATAAGTAATGAAAATTCAGATGTAGAATTTTAAATGTGCTTGAGTGTCCCTGCCTCTCATTTCTGATGAATTGCAGCCCAGTGCCAGGTTGCCACACAGTTTCACTGTTGATACAGTCTCTCCAATTAGGAAGCAAACAACACAAAGAAGTCTGTTAACAGTTCCACAAAATTATAACTAAATAGCTACTTTCATGATTGTTTGGGGGACTTAATTGGCATTACATGTTGCATAAATAGGGATAATAAATGGCCTGGGGATTGTTTCCCTCCTGGTTGTTATTCAAGTAGGAAAATTTTTTTTCAGTACCTTGAATGGCTATGAATGATTAAGAGGGAAATAGAAGTGAGGGAACCAGAATTAAACGCAGTGTGTTTTCCTTCCTATTCTACCCTGATGACCAATTTTCTGTCACTCTTTCAAATCCTTTAATAAAGAAATTTGTAGATAATAGAATGGATTCATCCTTTGGTAATTTCCTCTTTGTTTCATGGGACATCACTGTGGTATTGTGGGAAGAGTCGCAGAGACTGAGACAGACTGTTCATTTCCGGTCTAGCAATTATTATCTGTATAACCTGAAGCAACCTCCTAAACCTGGCTTTTCAGGTACAAAATGGAGCTTGCGAATGCCAACCTGTAGGACCGCTGAAGAGATCAGAGACAGTCTCTGAGAGATGCTTGGGATGTGTCAGATGCTCAATACAGTGTGGTTATATTCTCATAAACACTCGTATTTAATCCTCATAATCCCATTTCCTTGCAATCTATTGTTATTTCAGCCAGCTTTGAAATACGCAGAGCCAGACCTTGAAAATTCCATTTACTTATGAGGGAAGAAAAAATCACTCTGAGAATTTAAAACATTCATTTCTAATCATATAATCAGTCTATATTCCACTATTATGCTATTGAGAAACAAAAATTAGCAAATCTGGAGATAAAAACAGGGTTCACCCTTTCATTTTCATCTAAGAACCTACTTTTTAAATTTCTCTCCTCAGTTGCTGATAGTTGTTTAAAATTTAGGACAACAAACTTTAGCTTTGGAGGACGAAGAAATTAACATGATTTCTCAAACTGGTAAGTTTCTAGACCTCCCATGTTTTGTATGCTACTATTTTATTGAGGACAACAGCCTTGGTTAAAGTAATTTAGGTGTGATCCGTGTAAGAAACTTTAACAACAGCTGAAATTAGAGGGTTTTGTGCTGTAAATTTGATCTTAAGTAGTTATTCTTCCATAGAAGAATGGTAATCACAAATTAAGTGAGCAATTTCATTTATCCATTCTTTCATTCACTCATTCATTTTGTACCCGAAGAGAGTTTCATTAATCATCTTTTTAGGCAACTGAAATATTTTTATTTCTATTATTTTCCTCTTTGACTCTTTACTTTTTAAAATAATCTTTAAATACTTAAGACTAGAATACCAAGGCAAATGTACTTTGGTGTGGGACAGTTTCAGAGATCATTTATTTTTCTTTTCGTTAAACTTTATTACAGAAAATTCTAAAAGTATATAAAACTGGAGAGAATAGTAAAACGAACCCCTATACATAACCTTTATCCATCTTTAACTCTTATCAACATCTTGTGAGTATTCTGTTTTTGCTGGTGATGATTTATTGGGTCTTAGGGATCTTTCATATGTGATAGGATATTTCACTGTGTAATTGGCATATAATCAACAGTGATAAATAAAAAGTTAAATCTTGTATTCTTAGACTAATTATACTAAATCTTTTGAATACACTGTGACTCTTCATAGTATTTTGTTTCCAATCTTTCACTCACCTGGAAGAGACAATCAAGTACTATACTATCTATTACAATAATCAAGCTAAGCCTCGTCCGATTAACCCTGATGTGCTCTGCCTCTTCAAATGTCACAGGATTCTTAGATGAACTCCCATCATTAGTAGAAGGATTGCATTGTTAATTTATAGTAATACAGCATGTTTTCAGAGGGTGGAATCTTTTCTCAGGAAATATTCCAGGGTCTTTAGTTTGTCCTTGATAAAAGCTGCTCTTAGGCATACAACTAATACTAAATATGTGAAAACAATTTATATTTTTGCTGCTTTTAACAGCAACAAGTTTCTTTTACATCTGAATACCTAAACATTTAATTTTTCCTGCTTCTTGGTACATTGGGGAAAGCAAAAAGGAACTGTTACCCCTTCGTGTTACTGTAATAAAAATCTTTCTTGTTCCTACAGAGGCAAAGATATATATTTAGTTAAAAGACTCACCTACATTTAGTTAAAAGATATATGTTTAGTTAAAAGACTTAGATTGGAATCTAAGCTCAGATATTTATTTACCATTTGGTTTAGGATCTCAGTTTTCTGTGTGTCTTTTAAATATTCTCTGTATGGGGTATGTACCTATTACCTTATGTATCTCACAGTCTATATACAAAATAAAAAAAATATATATATATATATATGTGAAGCTCATCAAGGCAAAACTAATGAGGAAAACTGTAAGAGTGAAACTTAGAGGAACTTGAGAATGGGGAATTAGGAATGAAGTAGCAAGAAGAATATATCTATTGTTTATGAACAAAAAATGACCTAAATTTGGATCAGAAAAATGGAATCAGGTAACCTTTCAACATCAAAACAAAAAGGTACCAAAATCATAGTAAGGGAATTGGAAATATTTTTGAACGAGTACTGTGGCATTTACTTTATTAAAGTAGATTTGCTTTACTAAAAGATAATCTATATGAAACAAAATATTCATATTTGAGTAAAAGAAATTTCAGCTGTCTAGAAGTAGCTGGCATTGCCTTCTTGAACTGTTTAGAATATTTAGCATGCATTGTTTTCATTAAAGTATCTAAGGAAGTGATGATTATCATCACTTTACTTTTAAAATGTGATATTCAGTATTCAGGAAGGGCGGTCATTGCTGTGGTCCCCCAACACCCAAGAGAACACTTAGAATAACCCCTAGAAGGTTGTTTGTAAGGAACTGTGAACAAACTACATTGCATGATCCAATGTATCTCAGTTGTTTAGTATTTCTTTGCTTTAGGCTGCACCATGCAATTCAAGGAAATGTGTATCCAAAGGTTACTTCTCACATGAGGAAAAATAGCAAATCATGAGAGAAGTGGTTCCCGTCAGCTGTTCACTTCAATGTGAAGGAAGATTGTTAGGCTGACTCGAGGTCAGGACTCTGTTAAGCAATTTGTTTTTCCTTTTCCGACATTAGTTTCCTTTGTTTTTTTAGATCATCAGATTTAATTCTAGAGCATCTAAATCAATGATGAAATGAGAAGAGCCAATAAAGTAAATACAACCAAACTGAAAATATTATGTATCTCCTGCTTAGAAGAACTTCCTACATTTTTATCACACAGATACCTTTGTATTTCCTGTTTCTGGCCATTCCCTGGATTTAAATGCTTTCTATTAAGTTCTTCCTCAGTATATTGTAAGAAAAAGGTACTAAAGTTTCTCTGTGGTGACATCTAGTTATCTTCCTGAAAGTGTACATAGACATTGATACAGAATCAGCAGACTAGTTCATTTTTCTGGATGCCCTTCAATGTTTTTATGCTACTGGTCAGACTAACTGATAGCACATCAATTGAAACTTTATTCAATTTAATGGAAAATTATTACTGCATGTAGAGCAAAGACTTGGGTTTAGGGGGTCAAACGAGTAAAAGATGAAATCTGTATCTATGAAATCTTACATAGTGTCAAATTCTGGTCTGAGTTTTCTCATGTACAATACTGACACAACAGTATAAATTTCAATAAATTGCTGTAGGGATTGAGATAATTTCCAAAAAGTATTCCAATCATAAACTAGCAGCTGTTTCTTGGTAGGAATGAAACCAACCATAGGTTCCCTCCTTTTGAAATTTTGACACATTATCTGGGAAAACAGACATACAATCAACGATAATTAGGATACAATGTGATAAAACACCCTCAGTAAAGGTACATATGCAATGTGCCTTGAAAAAGATAAAGAGATGGATCTGATCTTTCTAAAAAGATCCTTTAAATAAAGATATTTATGCCAGTACTTGAAGGGTCAGAAGTATTCCAGAAGAGAAACGCCAAACAAATATTTTGAGTAGATAATATAGAAGATCACTGGCTATTTTGAGCTGCCATTATTACACTTTCTTCATAACTCTATCGTAGCACATGTTCATACCATATGGTATGTTTCTTACTCTAGCTAGCTTTCTTATATCTGTTCATTTCCTTAAGGTGAAGATTATATGTATTCATTTTTCATTCCTAGCATCTTGCACAGGACATGGCACATGGTACACATTACTGAACAATTGCTCTAGAGATAACTATCCAGGCACACAAAGGTCAGAAAAGGAAAGCTGTGCTTACGAACCACTGACGGTACTAGTGGCCACACGGCTAGTACCAGCACCAGACTCAGAAGAGTCAGCAATGTCATGCTACAGATTGAAAATAAGTCTTGTAGGTCTCGACTACTATTGACAGTTCTTAACTAGAGGGAATAAAACACTTTATAAAAGCCAGGAGAGTACGAAATACAATCTTTCATTTAATTAAATTACTACTTTACTGAGTTTAAAGACATACTGGATCAATTTACAAAGCTCTGCTTTTAATTATTTTAATAACGACGTGTGACAGTGCCTGTATTATGCTTAGTTGCTTTAATTTGTATCAAAATCCAGGGTGGATTGCTTAGACTAAATTGTCAGTGTACAAATATGATATTAATTTTTTAAATAGGACAAGTGTAACTCATGAAGGGGCACGAATCCACATTGGGCTCTAATTAGAAAGCATGGAGTAAGGGACAAAATGCACATTTGCAGTTACATCCAAGGTGTACTTTGATTACCCGCTTTGCTAGTATCAGACTGTAGTGGTGATAATTTGCCTCCTGCACTCTAAATCTGTCAGGTGTTCTCAGTGTGCACATAACTAACAAACCAAAGCACACCTGGGAGAGATTCATCGCAACTCTTCCGGGTCCAGAAAAGATTTTAGCGACTTTTCATTTTGTCTTGTTTCTTAAAGAGCAAAAATTTGGTAAAATTCTTCTTTTCTAGAGGATATTTCTATTCCATTTTTGGCAGAAAGAGTGATGATTATTACTACATTGGTTTTTTGGTATTGCTATTTTGTAGCTGCGTTCAGTCTCCAACATTTTAAACATCACAGGCACAGTGAAAAGGGCCATTTTATAAGTGATAGAGTCCATAATTTTAAAAAGCCATATATGAGACTGGTTATGGTTATTTACTTGTAACTGATTCTGTTATAGAGAACAACTTAGTGTCATTCAGTACAACTGAATGTAAACATACTCTAAAAGCGGAGGTTAGTGATGCTATACCATTTTTTAATTAATTATTTATAAGGTTTTAAAGGATTAAAAGTATCAAGAGTTAGAGCACCACAAATCTGAGACATAGGAATCTTGAAAGACAATGAAAAGTTTTGCTAGTAATGTATATTTTTGCTTGTTTTATTGAAGCACAATCTAATGTACTTGGGTTTGAAATAATTGCTCCATATATATTATATAATTTTTTATATATATATATATATGTAAAAACACACAATGATGGACTCAGAAGCAATATTAAAGACCAGGTTCAGATTCCTTTCTACTACAGGTACCACCTAAGAGCCTTTCTGGCATTTGGTCATCCAGCTTCTGACTATGTCAAAAGAACTCACTTTCACAACTGTGTGGGTGAGTGAACCCCACTTTTGGAAATTTGAGCTGTGAGGAAAGTTGTTTTACAGTCTGGAGCGAGAGTCTAATAATGATTATGTTTGGCAAGAGGTAATGTGAAGGCGGAGATTAGATATGGTATTTAAAAGGAACTTTTGTTTTAATGTTTAATTACTGTTTGTGTATTACTCATCTAATTTAAAAAGATTTAAAATAGGTTAATCTCTCTGTTGATCAAAATCATCCTCCATTTATTTCCTATACTTCATGTAAAAATACACAAATAAACCAGGAATGTGATGCAGGGCTGTAATTCCACGACTTGAGGGGCTGAGAGAGGAGGACTGTTAATTTGAGGACAGCCTACACTACATAGCAAGTTCAAGACTGGCCTGGACTATATACCAAAACCTTGTCTCAAAAAAATCAAACTAAATCAAACCAAATAAAAACAAAAACCAACAAAATCCCCAAAATAAATCTACACTCAATTTAAAATAATAGCTTTTCAGATGTGTACAAATAATTGCATTTCCCCTCAAAAATATTTCCAGGAGACACATTTTCATTTAACTATTCTTTTTACTTACCATAACAAATATTTCTCAAATAAGACACGATTTTAATAAATATTTACGTTTGATAAGATGGACAGAAAAACAGAGTTATCTAAATATCCCAAAATCTGTCACGAAAAGCCTCTCAAAAGATGAGGGTGATCATCTGCCTGGGAGAATCAGAAATTTCCCCAGAAACTGACATTTATAAAAGTCAGCTGACTAAGGCAAGAGTGGTGGCAACAGAAGGAAATCTTTTCAAAGGAAGGATCTAAGAAATAACAGAATTTTGTAAGTAGTCAATGACAAGTGGAAGAAAGGAAGAGAGAAATATGCGAATATAAGTGATAGGTGACATCAATGTTGGTTTCATGTATGGAAGAGCTTGGACAAAAAGTGTGAATTAATTGCACTTTGGTTAACAAATCATTTACATGATTAAAATGCAGAAGTTTTAAAGGGGAACATTGTGAAAATCTCTCTCCTATGCCTCAGTTAGTGTTTTCATAGGCAGGAGATGGTTTTCACATTTATTTTTAAAAACAACTTTACTGAAGTTATATATAGTATGTAGAATAAACTGCAAAATTTAACATTTTGTGACACATGTATCTATCTATGAAACTAGCACCACAATCAAGACAGCAGAAATGTAAATGCCCCACAGCATGTCCTGGAAACCATGTATTCCCTCCTCGCATCCTCTCCCTGCATCCTCCAGTACTCAGGCAATCTTGGATTTGCTTTTGTAACTGTGGATTAGCATTCATTTAAAATAATTCTGCATAAATGGAATTGCACACAGAATATTCTGTTCTATCTGGCTTTTTTTCACCAGGCATAAGAAATTCAATATTCATTCATACTGTTTTCTGCATCAATATACTTCAGATTTTATTACTGCTGAAAAACAACTAATTGTATAAATATACCACAATTTCTTTACCTATTAAGTATCGGGTAAATAGGCATATGGGTTATTTATAACCATGGGTATTAAAAATAAATAAATACCATAAATATCCCTTCACACATTTTAAATCATTATTTGCTTTCATATTTCTTGAGTATTTTCCTAGGAGAAAATGGCTGGGTTACATAATAGGTATACTTATAATTTTTAAAGAGAGTCTCAGAATTTATTTTTAAGATGTTTGTAGCTGAATTCCAGTTACTTTATACATTTACCATCATGTGCTATGATCAATCTTTTGAACTATAGTCACTTTAATAGATATTTAGTGAGATGGCACTGTGGTTTGCATCTGCACTTTCCTGGTGACTAAAGATGTTGAATAACTCTTCACACATTTATTTGCCATCTGCATATTTTAATTGGTGAACTTGCTGTTCATGTCTTGTGCCCATTTCTGTTTTGAGTTGTACACATTTATTATTGAGTTTTGAAAGTTATTTTGCCCTTTTAAAAATATGCTGGATGTAAAGCGCTTGTCAAGTACTAAATTTTCAAATATTTACTCTAAGTCTGTGGCTTGTGTTTCACTTCTCAAATGTCTTTTGAAGAGAAGATCATCAATTTTGAAGAAATATGGTTTAGTCATTTTAAATAGATCTTGCTCTTCGTGTTAAAACCAAGAAATTATTGCCTAACAAAAATTTTTTCTATGTTTTATTCCTGAAGCTTTTTACTTCTTAGTCCTTGACTCCAGACATTTTAGTCAAGTTAATTTTTGTAAATTATGCAAAGTATGATTAAAATTTGATTTTCTTTTTAGATTATGGATTTTCAAAAGAGTAACATTTTCTCAGAGGACAACTCTTTCTCCACTGAATGGCCTTTGTGTCTTTGTTGGAGAACATTTGGCCAAAGATGTGGGGACTAGATTCAGATTCCCCATTATGTTTCTGCAATCTATTTGTCTCTCTTAATAACAATATCGCAGTTTCCTAATTAAGCTTTAAAATAACTCCTGCAGTCAGGTAGTACCAGTCTTTTAACTTTTTCCTTCTATGCCCAATTTATTTAATGGCTTTTAAAGTCCGTCGCACTTCTATGTGTATTTTAGAATTAGCTTTCCAATACTTGACAGCACTTTGATTGGTATAGAGTAAATCAGTTAGAGGAAAATGACACCTTAAAAACACCAAATTCTCCAGAAGAGGAACAATCATCTCCCTTCGCTTTTAGTTATTTGTGTCTAATTTAATTTTTACCAAAGATTTTTTTTTCTTCTTAGTTTTTAGAGTGCAAATCTTGCATATCTTTTGCCAGATTTGCAGCATTTCTCTGATAATGATAGTGGCCAAGAAATTCTATCTTCAAATTCTATCATCATTTCACACAGCAAATTTGTCAGTAACGGAATGTATAAATTTATTTCTAGTAGCCGGGCAGCTTCTTATGAATTCACAACTTATTTTGAGTTAGAATTCTCTCCTTTTTTTTTTTAAAAGAGAAGCTCTACTGTTATTTGTTTTTATTTTTTATTAGCACATGTTTGCAGTACATGCATTTTACATTAATCTTGGGGAATGGGTACATGTACATAATACAGTCGGTTTCTTTTTTTTATCCCCTTCCCATACCCTCTATCCCTCTTCTGCTCACTCTCCTTTTCCCCCTTTCATTCTTGTTGATACTATTAATCTTTGTTCACGTTTATGACATAGAATATCCACAATCATTACAGGCTATTAGGATCCTGTACCTGATGTATCTTGATGTGTATGCTTTTCAATTCTGTTTTTTAAAAAAGCTGGGCTGTAGCATGCCATAAACCCTCAAAGTGAAAATAGTGACAAGGATGGTGCACAGATCTAATTTTGAGCTTTAAAAAAAATTAGATTTCAGGTTTTATCGGAGGCAGAACATTTGAGGAAATGGGACACATTAAAGAGAAGCATATTTTACATGAGAATTATCTGCAACTTTAAAAATTACAAGACAATTATGAAGGATGTTGAGACCAGTGAAACTGGATAAACTATTAATAAGTGGATGAGAAGTCAGGGAAGAGGCTCTAAGAACATATAAATAGAGAAAAATGTTAAAGAGTTAATGCTGATTCCTTGATTAGAGAATGTATTGATTAAGTTGACAAGAATAATCAAGAACTGGGCCAGAAATGGAATTGCACACCTGTAGTCCCAGCACTCAGGAGGCTGAGGCAGGAGCGTCACTGCAGGTTCCAGACAAGCCTGAGCCACATAGGGGGCTCAAGTCCAGCTTGAAGTTCATAGCAAGACCTTGTCTCAAGAAACGAACGAACAAAAAAGAATAATCAAGAATGAGTTAATAACATTTTTCTAACTGAAACAATTTTCTTTGAACTTTGGAAAACATTCTCATCACCAAGAGTTTTAAACAATGTATAGGAGATTTGTGTTGGCAAAAAAGTAAAATAGGCATAAAGATAACAATAGTGAGTGTAACCACCTCCAAACAAACAAAAGCCCAATGGCTGCAAATAACACCAGAGCATAACTGACTAACACAATAAAAAATTGAAAACTGTTTTTAACAAAAATAATCATATGCATCTTACTCATTCTACTATTCTTTACCTTAGAAATATCCGATGTAATGGAAATTTTCGTGGGTTACTCGGGCAGCTACCATCATGGTAACACTTTTCTTCATGGTTATGAACAAGAGTCATTCATTAACGGTAAGGAGCACTCTAGAGTTCACATATGGATACAAATCAAGCCTCCAAGAAAAGACTCAAGCATAGTAATTATATGGAAAATTTTCTTTAAAACATCCTAAGAAACATTTTTATTTGGTGGAATTTATTATGGATGATATTTTAAGACATATTTTACCTCTAATATCTGCCTTTTAGTATCATGCACAAGAAATCTATGCAGAGGTTAAGAACTACTTTATCGTTACAACATTTTCACTCTTATCTCTAAATGAACTTGGTAAGGTTGAAGATATACATAATAAAACTGCCAAGTCAATCATAGATTGTTAAAAAGTGTGGAGAGAGAGAGAAGAAAATGTGCTAAAACTTAGACAATAATTGAAGACAATAATTGAAGATTCATGTAAGTTACTAGCATCTTGCAAGTCTTACAGAAAAATCTGTCCAACCCAGAGTCAGTTCCTCCAAAATGAAAATATCAAGATGTTTAAAACAATTGATGTCTAGTGTTCAAAATGAGTTTATGTCAACCTAATAAAAACAAACTAGTGTAAATATTTTCTGCAAAAAAATCCCTGTTGTACAGACAGAGAAACTATTTTGTTTAAACTAATCTGCATTAATTTAATGCACCAAGCGACTTCATGAGATAATGACCCTTTTGCTTTTGCAAGGTTGAAAGAGTCTGACTTCCTCCATATTTATCGCTAAGCCTTCCCAGGGGGACGACCTACTCTGCAGCCTCTGACCCTTAGTTGCCACTTAATGTGGAGACTGACAAGGCTAAGTCTGTAAAACAGAAAGAGGAGAAGGAGAACTTCATGAATTCGATATCAAAAATTCAATCCAGACCTTGAGAGAATAATTCGACAAGGTTCTTGGAAAGAATACCCTGCTGATGTTGAAAAGAGAGAAACAAAAAGAAAATAAAAAGAAAACAAAACAAAAAATGTGGTCTTGAATTTCCCAGTTCGGTTCAAAACAGAGAACCAGAAGATAACGGCCAAGACAAAGTGGAAACTTGCACTCTGACCACCAATGTCGTAATTTTTTTTTAGTTGTCCTTCAGGGCTTGTCACAATGTGACAAATGTTCATTAAGGAGTGAGCAATAAGTGTTATTAACAGGGAAAGATAAGAAAACTCAGAAGACACAAGAAAGTCAGCTGGTTACATGCTAACATCTTCCACTTGTGGAGTGTTTTATTTACAAACTGCTTCTACATAAAAATCTTCACTTTGTTCATCCTCCAAGCAGCCTTATATAGCATTTTCTGCATCTAAATCTTACAGAGCAAGTTCTAAAAGCTACAACTCAGAACAGATGCTTGCAAGTCTCAGCTAGGCTATTTAGGCAAGGATTTTTTTTTTCAATTTTTACTTTCTATTCTTTATTTTGAATCATTTCCCCATAAACTAGATGATGTGTCAATGGGAAAACATTACAAAATTTTAGGCAAGTAAACGGTAAGACTGTATCAGAAGCTGCTGGATATTACCCACTGTGCTGAGGTCTGGTAGACAGAGTTCTAAAAAGAACCTGCAGCATTTCTTGAATAGTATCTGGCACATGACAACTGAAATGGATGAATGGATAGATGAATGGAGTAATAGTCTTGATTTGATTTGACGTTCCAATTTTCATCACATGGCTGTGTGTCCACATTATCTGTTTTTCCTAGGCCATTAGGATGATCCATTTAAATCAAAATATTGCCTAAGCTTGCACTGTGAATTTCTTTTCTCTGTTGCTGTCTGTTTATTAGCTAAGACCCTTTGTGCTCAAGATCCACTCAGCATTGCTGTATCATTACTGACTAGAGACACAGAATCTTGCTTCCGTTTTTTTTTTTAATGGGAGGAATATTTGATAACTTCTTAATACAATGAATCTAGTAAAGAGAAAGAATAAAGGGCCCCACTAGAGGAATAGCAAGAATGGAAATCTAATGGCTCTTGGAGAAGTTGGATAGAAAACTGCAGCATGAAATGAGAGAGGACTAGATGTATAAAACATGAGGAATGAGAATTTGGAATACAGCTAGGAAGGTGCAAGGCCATGGGCACAACCATAGGACATGGGGATAAAGCTGTTAGCAAGAAATCTAGAGAAAGGGTGGTTGACATCTAAATTAGTCAGAAACATGTACGAATGTAATGACGTAAAGATGTAGCCAACATGCATAGGATCAAATACTGTCCTTTATCTGAGTATGTTTCCCATGCAGAGTCCTGGTGTTTAGTTCCTAATTGAGGTGAGTATAGCTTTTGTCATCTATTTAGAAAGCACATTAGAAAATTTAACATTTATATTCCCAGATGAAATTTAAATTCCCACTTTGAGTTAACTTTAATTTAGTCTTGCATAAATAAGATTTTTCATACAGCAAATACAACCATGTCTCTTAGAAGATTATGCTGCATACATGTGTTAGACGACACTAAAGCCTTTCATCTGAAAGAGTTCTCCTGCCACTTAGGAAAAATTTTAAGTGAAATAAAGTGAAGTTTTACATAGGGAATGTCTTAATTCTAATTAAGTGAAAATTGTTCTAAGATAGTTTGCTATTTCTTAAAATCCACAGAATAGTCTACCAAGAGGCATCATTATAATACTGTACCAGAAATAGCTCCCACCTCTTTACTTTGGGATAGATTCTCTAAGATTCTAATGTTCTCTAATTCTTTTCAATGTGACATAAAAGGTATCTAGAATTTCCTGTCTTTTCCCCTTCATTCTTCTCTTGTGGGTCAAAATGCCTTCCTTGCCGAAAGTGTCTCTTTTATTCAATCAAAATTCATGTTTGACTACTTTGCCTTTCTTCAGTTTAGGTGTTGTAGCTTGGTGCTGTATTATTCTATATGTTTTACAGAGTGGACTGTGAATGGGAAGTGTACAAAAGGAGCTGTAAATGAAGCTCTTCACAGATTTATTCTATGCTCTCTATGGCAATACATGCTATAAAGATGGCTGGTCTTAGATTCAAAATTATCTGGACTGAGTCTTCACATTAATTGATCTAAGGTGAATGCTTTGTCTCCCCTGGGCCTCTGATTCTCGTAGGTGTGAAAGCCAGATGTTCATGGGCTTGTAGAAGTCAAGCTGGGTTATCCAAACCCCAGCTCCTACCCAAGGAGCTGCGCCACTTTGATCAACTAATAATTTTTCTGTACCTCAATTCTTTGTAAAATGAGCATTATAATAGTGTCATTCTTACGGGAATTGTTAGTCTTAAATAAAATACCGTATCTTAAATTTTAGAAGACTTTTTTTTTTTTTTTTTGAGATACAGTCTTGCTAATGCAGTCCAGGCTGGCATTGAACTCACTATGTAGCCCAGGCTGGCCTTGAATGCCCAGAAATCCTCCTGCCTCAGTCTCCTGAGAACTGGGATTACAGGCACATACCACTATGCCCAGCTAAATTATAGAACATTTCTAACACTGATTATGATTGTCATTACCTGTGAAGCAGGGAAATCTAGTACCTATGTTTAAGAGTTTTGCATGAGAAAGTATGGAAGGCTACCAAAACCACGAAGATTGAATATTCCCTTTTAAACTGATCCTTCCCTCCCAATTCCCAACACACTCTCCCATTGCACTCTCTCTCTGTCTCATTTTTTAAAAACTACAAAACAACAGAATTGATATAGTAGTGTATTCTACTTCCACAACAGAATTCCATTATGAAATAGCATATGGACATGGCAGTTGCTCTCCTTGATTTGTTCTCATGATAAAAAGTGTGTCCCCTATTGTTAGTGTACACATACAGAAATCTATGGCAGGAAGTTCTATTTTCATTCTATAATCATTTTTTCTTTTCACCCAAATTCATCATAGACACGGTATATATACCATAGTTACATTCACACCAGCTTTACGATTTCCATCCCAGACTCCCTACACTTGCACTGCTGTTCACGAGGAAGCCCGGTGACAGGGGTTCTCAGACATCGGCCTCTGAGAACTGTTCCTGTGGTAGCAGGGAAGTTCCCGTGCTGTCCAGCCTGCCATTGTTCAGAAGCTGAAAATGTCACTTTTAGAGATGGGACCAAAAACAAACTTCTCTGACGTGTCTGAAGGGACTGCAACATTTTCTCAGACATGAGTGAAAGCGAAGGAGCCAGAGGGGCTCTTACGGCTAGATAGTGGCCGCCCATTTTTGCATTGGGTATCAGGGAAACCAGGAAGAGCCACCCAACTTAAATGTGTGCCGTTATAATTCCAGGACAGTACTCTGCATTTATTATTGCTGCTGGAGCACGCTTCAGTAAAACTGAAAATGAATATTATCGTGTTACCCCCAAGACTATAAAACCAATATCTGCAGCATTCTAGAATTAAAGAATTTCTGGCAATACAAAATTCAAACTATGCTTTTAACAGAAGATGTAAAAATTAGATTTGTAAATTTTAAAATTGCATTTAGAACAATGGCCTCAAAAAGTATTAAAAATTTCCCCCCAGGAGAGTGTCAGCCAGCCAGGGTGGCATCCGGCACCACTTCGGGAACCTTCAGTCAAACAGCTCATCTGATTCCACAAGCTAAATTTTCTTGACTTTGCCCAGGTATGGTGTGCTTGTTACACATATGCACATATGGTTATTGAGCATGTATGAAATAATAGGTCTCAAGGCTTTAATCTTTATGTACTACTTACTTTCTCTAACTGCCACCAGGGTTTTAGCTAATAGGCTTAGCAAAGTTGATAATTATAGCGAAAAGAGTATGTTATTCATTAAAAAGTCACCATAGCATAGTCACTAATAATTGGTTAACTGTACATTTTAGTGTTAGACAAGTCAGTGATTGAGATTCCCATTAGTAACGTTGTTATCTTTTACAATTGCTCAACCTGTCTGAGATTTAAAATTTTTCACTCATAAACAGAGCATTATAATATGTTTGCATGGGGTTGCTGTAAAGCTTCATAATATTACGATGTAAAAACTCAGTAAATGTTCATTGTTACATCTATTAATTGTAGTTAAATTGAGAACTACGTATATTCTGTTTCACTAAAATTACAGCAACAAACTATAGCACTATAAATGGTTGTTTACAAAAGTAAGATAGGTCTAGCTTCCCATCCTACCAGAAATATTGAGAATTTAAACTTCTCAACAGAAAAGGGAAATGTATATTTGATAAGGGAGGTTAAGTTATGAATGTAATTTGGAAGTATACCAGAATGAATATGTGTGTATTCCTGGTGTATTTTATACTTGTGGGGAAAACATGTTTCTTAACTTAGTCCACTGAAAGGATTTTATAGACAATTAGCAACTTAGTAGAAATGAGCAAGTCTAATGGACATAATGAGCCACCAAATGCCATTTGCCAGTAGAAGGAGCCAGGGCTTCTTGGAAGTGTGGCCCAAGAAATGTGTGAGATGAGCCTGGATTATTTTGTAATTGTCAGAATGCAAATAGAATATGACAGGCTGCTATGATGATATTAAAAGTACTTGTGAGTTGTGAGGAGGCTGCCCTTAGCCAATCACAGGACAAAGGGGTCACAGAAAAGTAAAATAAGCCTAAAAGATAAAACACAGCAAATATGTTAAGATTTATGAGATCGTAATGATAGTAAGATGGAAGGAGGAATTACTTAATAATGATTTCATTTATTACTTAAAATTGATAACATATCAAAGTTGTCTGACTTTTTATAGGTATTCTCCACAGCAAAATAAAATAGATGAGATTTTCTTTTTATAGGTATGTTCTAGGTAATATAGGAAAAAGCATGGTGAAATTAGAATATCACCATTTCACAATTCTTATGAAATGATAGATCTAGGTATTTATAAATAATTACTAATAAGAAAAAGAGGAATGACCAGTCATCTATACTTTCTGGTAACCGTAGAAGGAACCATATATGGAATATCTTTGCCAAAAAATGAAGTAATGAATAAATAAAACTTGCTTATGATGCATCTTCTAGATCCTATTTAAATTTGAAGGAAATATAGAATACAGAGAACGGAGCTGTTGTTAAAAGCACCACAGGATTTAATAAAACCTAGAGTATGGAAAACTGTAGATGAAAACTTTGTTTCTTTCACAAATAAGTGAAGAGAGAGACAGACAGAGGAGCAAGAGGAAGAGGAGGAGAGAGGAGTAGGAAGGAGAAGGGGAAGAAAGAGGAAGGAGGAGGCAGCAGGGAGAAACAATCTGTACCCTGAAGAGTTAACAGATCACCAATGAAAAAAAATCAAATGTACTTCTTCCCAGATAGCACAAACTTTAAAGATTAGTTCTCATTTTCTCCCCAACTCGCAGTTCAATCTTTTTTTTTTTTAATTGAGACGTTCTTAGGTAGAAAATAAAAACAATCATACAGGATTTCCAATCAGAAAAACAATTTTTCAACAGTGTGGTTGAAACTTACGGATAACTTTCATGATGTGTATTTTTTAAGGACCTTTGTATGTTGTCTTTTAATTCGCAGGCAGCAGGAGAAGTGAAGGGCATTTTTTTCTGTTTTACGGCGGAGGAAACAGTGGTGTGGGGGTGTGAGGGTGATAGACTTACAAAATTTAGCTCAAATATGATGGACTGGGATTCACAATGCATTACCTGACTCTAGTGCACAAGTATGCTGCTTCCTGTTAGCGTGAACTACATAGATCATTAAGAGGGATCAGATTCCTACTCTGAGTGGTAAGCTGAGTTCTTCATGCCAAATTAGAAATCTGTGCATGGTAGAGAGCCATGAAAGGCTTGGGCTGTGTTTTGAAAAAAAATGACCTAAAAGATGATGTTGTTGATTCTATATTTATAGCCATGGTAGACCATTATATCCACTTTTTGAAAATCACAAATACAAACAGAATTATAAAAATATATATTCAGCCAGAAAAGTGTGGACATACTGACCTCTAAGGTCAACTGCATTATGAATGAATTGGAAATACCATCTTTCAGATATTTGTATTTAAAAACTTATGTTTTTATAAATACATGACCTACTCATAGCATAACCAGTATTATATTTGAACACAATTCTCCAACTAGTCACTTTATCATTTGTTAGTTTAACTAACTTCTACTTTGCCTTACTTGAGAAGAATTTTGGAATTATTTATTAAATTCCATAGTAATTTCTCTATGGCAGATAAAACAGCTTCTTCTATCTTCCTAAGGCAATGTTGATTGTTACAAGATTTCTCTATATTAAATTCCTTTATACTAGATAGCTTTATGGTATATCTAAAGGTTTTATCTGCACTTATTTTTGTTCTTTGTCCATTTCTCTATGGTACCATTAGGAAATGCAATATGATTACAGTGTTTTCCCCATTTTGGTGTTGCTACACAAAGAAACATTCTACTTTCTTTTTAACTTGTGCTTAATAGTAACATTGTTAGTTGCTGAATGTCTCAGCTTGAACACGAAAATATAGTTCATGGTGCAATAAAAGCAATACTCTTAATGTAAATCTGGGGTCCCTGGGCCTGTGTGTTACTGTTCTCAATTCTGGATAAAACTTTAAATGCTTTTTTTGTTTTTTTAAAGCATTGATACTTTGCTGTATATACAAAGCTTTGCTCTGTCAGAACAAAACAATCCCATATCATTTTTCACATAAGATAACAAACACTGAGAAAAGTTCCATAACGAATAATTTGTAATCTCAAGTGTCTGCTGTGTCCTTAGAAAAGCCTCTGTAGATCAACCTGTGCTTTGAGCTGTGACGGCTCTTGTGGAACTGTAAAAAATGCCATCAGGCTGCCAAAGAAAATTATGTTCAAAAGACAGAACAAAACAAGCCAGACCTAAGCATTACTTAATTTTAAGTAACCATTAATTAAAAGGGCTGATTGCTCAATAGTATGGAAGTTTAATTTCAATTAAAAATGTAATTATCTGCATAAATTGGCATCTCTTAAAAGCACACACCTTTCTTCACAGAGATGATATGTCTCTATCGTACTATACGGTCAGGGCTACTATCGTACTATACGGTCAGAGCTACATTTGGGAAATTCCAGCTTTCTAGGAGGATTTTCTAGTAATTCTGACAATCTGGGTCACTTGGAAGATTAGGCTGTTATAACTATACCTATGGAGCTCCCACATAATTTGGTGTTAAGAAGCATTTCCAGAATTCCTTGTATTACTAGTTTTCACTTGTGTGGCAAAGCAGATCTTTTATTTTAAATACCTTGTATCAGAATTCCTCTTAGGGAAAGAATTGTTTTTGGTTAGGGATCTCTGTAACCAGCCTTTGAAATGATAAAAACAAAAGCACCAAAAGCATCACATGGAAGAAGAGATACTTAAAAACAACTCTGACTATGAGCAGTAAGTTCACAGGCCTCCACATGTCTTCTTAGTTGTCTCCAATCTGAGAGTACCTCAGTCTTTCATGATCGCAACACATTTGAAGTGTTTTAGTTGTTTAATGAATTCCTCTTAATTCAATTTGTTCAGTTTTTCCTCTGTATAAATTCCAGATTTTTAGCAATGATATAAAAGCAGCTATAGTCTATCCCTCGTGCATTCTATTAGTAGGCATTTGGTGTTTGCATATCTTGTTGTTAGTGCTGACTTTATTTGATTAAGGTGGCATCTGATAGGTTTCCTATAAGGTAACTATTTCGCCCATTAGTATGTGCTAAGTATATGGGAGCATAATCTGGGATTATTCAGGTATCTTGTTTCACATCACATTTCTTCCCACTAACTATAGCATCACTTATGATTCCACAGTTATGACTGTGGTGTTCTTCTTGAGTATATATATTTTTGGGGGGTGCTGGGGCTCAAACTGAGGGCCTTGTACTTGCAAGGCAAGCACTCTACCACTGAACTAAACCCCCTAACCCCTTCTTGGGTATATCTGAAGTTAGATTGTGAGTGCGTTCCTGATAGATTAGATGAAAACCGCAAGTGATGGGATTTAGGATCACACCAACATTTATGTTTTGAAAAATTAGAAGGCTTGAACTATCATAAAGTGAGATAAGAAAACAGAGTAAAACAGCCTGAAGAGTGTAGTTTACAATAGCATCCTGTCTCTGTTAGCTTTAAGGAAACTGCTAGTGGATATATGTAAGTGGAGATATCAAGTAGGCATTGGATAAATGAGTCTGGAGTTTAGGAAGAGAAATGAGATACAGATATAAACTTGGAAGCATGTGTATGTAGATGACATTTTTAAACTGCTGAGACTGCACAAGTTCTCAAAGGAGTATAAATAAAAAGAGAGGAAGCCCAGTGATTGAGCCATGAGTAGCTCAAGTTTAAGGTATCAAGAATTTTGGAAAATCAGGAAGTCAAAATGAGAAACAGTCACAAGAATTTGAGACTCTTGGAAAAGAAAACTAGATAAGAACATTGGAATTCAAGAAAAGAAGCTGGACGTTTAAGTCAGATCTCATAGACAGGTAACCTTTTCTGATTTCTTGCCCTATGAGAATATGCGAATTCATTGCTAGTTTCCTTCTGTATCAACCATTGGGATTCAACACCAGTGGGATGAACACAAATTTTTCATGTTAGTCATCCTGCCTGAAAGGCAGAGTTATATGTATGTGGCAAAACCAGCAGTGGTAAAATTCTCCAATGACAGAAAAATGTCTATTTCCTAGAATTTAGATTTTATTTTGACTTTCATCAGAAGAGCCAAAGAGATAATTTACTCAAGAAGCGGGGAACATAGCTTGCTGTTCGTGCAGTAAGCAGAAAGAGATCTTATAAACGTGGTATCATTTCAATTTCCCAGAGTTAAGTGGCAGGGAAAAGGGGGATCCAGACATTTTGTTCCATATGATACATGAACACAGTGAGGTTTCAAAATGCTACAGAAACGCTGAGATATTTCTTATTATATTAAAATTCGTTGTCATGATTTTAGCATTAACTCAAAACTTTTCAATGTTTGATTGTTACGGAGAAAAGAATGACTCTTATTCATATAATTTAGGTGAGCTAATAATCTAGCAATTACTTAACTTTGATAATTACATCATTTTAAAGTCAATTTTTGTTTCATTACTTTAATTCATTTACAAGAGTTTGTAATACTTTAAGGAAGATGGAATAATATATTTTGGAATAAGGTAAGTTTCTGCGTTAGATAAACAGTAGAAAAAAATCTTCAGTGTTTGGTGACCAATATTCTCCTTTTAGGCAGAGGGATAAGTTAAACCTATTTTGAGAAAATCATAACCTAATAAAACAGTTAAAAGTATTCCTTTCTGTTCATCAAATACTATCAATCTTAAAATTTTCCCTAATTACCCAAAGGAAACTTCAGGGCTAGCCATTATTAGTTTCCAATATTGTGAAGCTGAAAATAAACACATTTTAGAAAATAAAAATGTATTTCATTAGTGAATTAAATCTATTTTATTCTACATTTTAAAATACACTGTACTGTGTAGATTTAGCATACAATTATTTTCTAACCACATACATTCATACATACTTCCTTCTTGTCATAATTCAAATTTATTAAATTAGCAATGTCAGCTTGGTGATAAAGATGAGATCTTATCTGAAATAATCACTAAACCTTATTTTATCCAAACTCC